>JAMWET010000040.1:0-13282 GCA_024036415.1 Prochilodus magdalenae | reverse complement strand
CGAGCTCAGTAGATTTCACCATGGTTGTGTGATAGCATGCACCCAGTGCAAAAAGTGCAGTTGTGAAATTTCATGTTGTGATGGTGTTCTGTTCATTATGAATATGAAAGTGTTTATTTGTGCTGTTTATTTAAACATTCTGGATTTAATGAACTTACTTTACTAATATATGAAATATGTGAAAAGGCTTTGATCTCTGACCTGATGTACTCGTACCAGCACCAACCAAACACTACCAGGTCCACCACCCAAGTAATACCTGGTCAGTAGTGGTCATATGGTGGCCAGATTCCACTGATGACTGGACCGGTCTGTATTTGATTATTATACACTCTTCAAAGTTTAGAGATTTATATCTCATAATAACTATGAATTATCTTTTTCTTATTTTTATACACTCGTTTCCTACAGAATAGCTGCACCCAGAAGGACGTGCTGTTGGGGAGGAAGATAAAGGTTCCAGGAACAGTAAATGATAAATGTAGACTGATATGGGTAATATTTATTGAGTTGCACATACAGAAGGAGTTTCTCTCAGTATGGCGTTGGGCCGCCATGTTTGTTATGGTAACATGCCAGACGTCTCAGCATGGAGTTGTAGAGGTTCCTGATGGTGTCCTGTGATAACCCATCCCATGCAGCTTGATTATTCTCACACAGTTCCTGCAGATGGTGCGGTAGGGGTGGAGGTGGAGTGACACCAGACCTTCTAGACACATGATACATGACAACAAACCGTTCATCTTGGTGCTGACCGGTGCCTCCACACATGGATTCGTTGGTCGTCTCCACCAAAACAAAAGCAGGACTCGTCACTGAAGATGACCCGCTGCCATTCTAAGTCACTCCATGACAGTCTGGCATGACACCATTGCAGTCTCTGGCGATGTTGACGCGGTGTTAAGGGCAGTCGTTGTAACGATCTCATCAAGTCCTGTGTTGTGCAGCCATCTGCTAGTGGTGCTGGAACTAACAGGATGACTCATGGAGGGCATCACTGCCTGCTGAATGTCCGCTATTGTATCTGTTGTGTCAGCCAGGTACAGCAATAAGGCCTGTCTTTGCTGATGTCACAGCGCTGCAGAGTATGAAATTAAATCATTAGCATGTCTCATGATGTCACATCTACCGACCAAGTTTCATTCCTGTCGGCTGATTTCTTCAGGGTGCAGCTATGTGTGCAGCTACTCTTCTGATGTTGAGTATATTAATATAGAACACAGGAGCTGTAATTTGCTCATGGGTGTGTATTCTGAGTTCTTTGCAGTGCCTCAGACTCAACCAATCAGATTCCAAGAACTAACCATTTAATAAAAGTCTATAAATTCTCTGTTAGTGAATTACTCTGTGTTTGAATGGAGGTTCTGGTGTGAGGGAGTTTTTGTACGTCTCAGCTGATTTCCTGCAGCACTGTGAGGCAACTCGAGCACAGTAATACACAGCTGTGTCCTCAGCTTGCAGATTCTGTCCTTGTAGGGTGATGGTGTTTCTGGAAGTGTCTCGAGAGACAGTGAACTTGCTTTTCAGTGAATCTTTAGCACGTATGTCTCCATCATAATAAATGGTGCTGATCCATTCCAGAGCTTTTCCTGCAGGTTGTCGGATCCAGCCTGTTCCCCAGTGACTGCTGCCGTCAGTGATAGAAACTCCAGATACTGTACAGGTGATGGTTAAAGGCTCTCCTGGTTTGATGAGCACTGAGTCTGGCTGGATGAGCTCAGTAGCACAGAACACATCTGTGGAAAGAGAGAAGAACAGCTTTATATATTTGAAGTAATAAATCAGATGAAGTCAAATCCAGCTTCAGGTGGAGCACTCACACGAGGCAGCAGCCAGCAGCAGCAGCAGTGAAGCTGGAGTGAACATGGTTGTGCTGCATGTAGAGTGATGGAAGCTGCTGTAGAGGAGGTGCTGCTGATATTATGAGGGTAAATGGAGATTTGCATATGAATGAAAGGGGGTGGATCTCATGTGAGCTGTGCTAGATAGCAGAACGTGTTGAGAACGTGGTGATTTAAGAAACATTGTAAAATGAACATCTGAAAGTTTTGTCATACGAATATCAAGTTTCACATCTTCAGATTTTCAGTGGCTGGATCAGTAAGCAGATAGGAATAATAAACCTGATCTGAATGTTTAACATAATAAACTGAACATGATTTATAATAATACTAATACAAACCACCACATCTTACCCAATACCCAACCTATTCCTGGATCTACCCCTTACCCTGTCCCTAATCCTGACCACCATCAACCCAAAACATAATTATGACCTTAACCTCAGCACCAAACCTGATCCTAATCCTCAGCCTGTTCTTAATCTTAACCATCACCTTAACCCAAACCTGCTCATAACCCTAACCCCATTCCATAACCCTAACCCCATTCCATAACCCTAACCCCATTCCATAACCCTAACCCCATTCCATAACCATAACCTATTCTCCAACTTTAACCCAAAACCTAATAAGGATCTGTCGCATAAATAAGGATTAGGTTTTGGATTAAGGTTAGGGTTGGGAATAGGTTATGGTTAAAATGACCTTGACCTTAACCCACGACCTGTTCATAACTCTAACCCCGTTCCTAATCCTAACCTATTCCCAACCATAACCTTAACCCAAAACCTAACCCTGTTTTTAACCCTAACAACGACCTTAACCCAGGACCTAGTACTAACCCAACCCTGGTTCCTAATCCTAACTATGGCATTAACCTAAAACCTATTCATAACCTTAACCTTCATTATAATCCTAACCATAATCCTTACCCCAAACCTAATCCTAACCCTAACCCTGTCACTAATACTAGACCTTCACCCTGCCTCTAATCCTAACCCTCACCCTGCCTCTAATTCTATACCTCACCCTGCCTCTAATGCTAACCCTCACCCTGCCTCTAATCCTAAACCTCACCCTGGTCCTTATCCTAATTTAAACTCAAGGTACAGGATGGTGTGGGTGTCTATAACAGCTTGTTGAGGAAGTTGAGATGGTCTGTATTCTACCTCCTACATGTTCAGTGTGTTCTCAGTGTAACATCTACAGATCTGAACCTGGACCCCAAAATACAGTGAGAAACAACTGAACTCAGCAGATTCACCGCAGTTCACAGATTCCCCCCCACAGTTCATTAAAAGCCCCCTGAGATTCTACTGAATGTGTCCAGCTGCTTCCCTGCTGCTCCATCACTGATGAGTTGATGTGCTACTGAGAGGCTGTTAAGTGCTGAAGGACTCAGTGGACTCGATATGTAATTGGAGGATATGCACATGCTGCCCCCTACAGGCTGAGATCGAAACCTCACCTGCTTGGTGGTGGATACTGAAACAGAGCTGATGTTAAATGGTCATGAAGGTGAAAGTTCATCAGGGTCAGTATCAGAAGCAGAAGATGAAAGGTTGTATTTATGTTGGCATGTTTTAAACAAATATAAACAATAAAGAAACGTATATTAAAATTACATGTACAGTTCTGTGTACAAGACAGGGCCGCCCTCCGCTTATTTCATTTCCAGTCAAAATGGATTTTAACTACAACATGAGTGTGATGAACCTTTAAACAGCCATAATAGAATGTTCTTCTTGCTAGAACCACACATTAGAACCAAGAATCAGAAAAGCCTCTGTGTTTATGAGTGGACAGAGCAGTGGATTATATCAGAAATGAATTCAGTACATTCAGTACATTTCTAGTCAGCACAGTGTTTACTGTACAGCCTATAGACTGTAGACCAGGAACATGTTAGTGCTAGAACAGCATGTTCCACCTATAACCTTATCTAGAACTTTATTTATGAGAGTGTACAGAATGGTGGGCTGTATTTCTGAATAATAAACTGATAAAATATATGAATATAGTTATATTATTAATAACTCTGTTTTAGTCTGATTCTACTGTATTTCTGAAAGTGCTGCAGTGACATCATCACTATCTCCTTCCCCCTGACTCTCTGGAGGGGTTTGTGTACAGTGCTGTGGGCTCTTGCGTCAGTGTGAGTTTCAAGCACAGTAGTACACAGCAGTGTCCTCATTCTTCACACTGCTCATGTGCAGATACAGCTGGTCCTTGCTGTTGTCTCTGGAGATGGTGAACCTTCCTTGGACTGATGGAGAGTAGTACTTGGACTGACTGTCACCTCTGATCGAAGCCACCCATTCTAAGCCCTTTCCTGCAGCCTGTCTGATCCAGCCCATCCAGCGGCCATCAAAGTCCAGTCCTGATGCAGTACAGGTGAGTGTGTGAGATCCTCCAGGTGTAATGACCACTGCTTCAGACTGGGTCAGCGTTTGACTCCAACACCCTACAGAAAAACAGAGCAGTGAATGAAACACCATAATAGTGAATGAAGCAGAATGAACAGATTCAGTAGAAAATCAGCCCATCAGGATCTTACTTGTAGAGAGAGACAGTAATAGAACACTCCAGAAGATCTTCACCTCCATTCTCCAGCTAGCAGAGTGATGAGCATCAAGCAGAACATCATACAGACTGAGTGGTGACTGAGAATAAGAAGCTTGGAAAGGACAGGGACTTTGCATAGTCCATTAGCAAGATCAAACTCTCTTTCATTCTGGAGTCTTCCTGTAAATAGCCCCGCCCACTTCTCTGTTCTCTCCTCCACTGTATTCTTATACATTACTGTAGCTGAAATATGATTGGGGATTATTAATTTCTGCACATGCACAGGTCTTCTGAGAGAACAGTTATGACTGGGCAGTTTTTGATGCTGTTCACGTTCGGAAACTGGACGTATGCCAAACACACCAAAACACAGCTGTGTCCTCAGACTGCAGGTGCTGTTGTTGTATGAAGCCAAAGACACTTCTGTTATATATCTAATGCAGGCGTTATGTTTTCTGCTGGTTTCTGTCTGCAGGGGCATGTTGTGTCCCATTACTCATGTTGGTGTTTAAAGACGAGCTCCCCAAACGCCTTTTATTTACTCTTAGGTCAGTCAGTACAGGCCAGAACCAGATACCATGGAGAGGTTTGATTACAGGTGCTGCAGGAGCAGTACACACTCCATGTAACTGAGTTAAAGTAGAGATCCCCAAGGTAAAATAGACTTCCAGTGTCAGTAGAAGTTCCTCCCTTTAGACCTCCACTGGAGTAACAGTACTAAAGTATTTACCTTCAGATGTACTGAAGTATGTAGAGTAACAGGAGCATGATTTATTATGGCTCTAATGTCCTATTATCATTTCTGGAACAGGACTCTTCATCAGCTCAGTGTAGGTGAAGAGACTCTAGTGTCTCTCAGTCCACCAGTCTTTAATAGAAGCTCATTAATTAGTCTGACACTGATGTCTATTCAAATGATCATGTGCACAGAACCCTGAAGGAGAACAGTTTACATTAGCTAGAACCAAGCTCTGTCCAACAGGTCAAAACCAGCTCTAAACAAAGTCACCACTGTTCCCTGATTGGTGGGCTAATAGTGTACTACAATAACACTAGGGGTTGAACTAGATGATCTACACCATGGAGAGAGAGAACCGACAAATATTCCAACATCCACAATCGCAGACACTGAGCGAGCAGTGATGATCTCTATGCTTGGACAACTGCTCCTAATGGTCAACGTTGCCAGAGACTGCAATGGTGTCGTGCCAGACTGTCATGGAGTGCCTCAGAATGGCAGCGGGTCATCTTCAGTGATGAGTGAGTTCCTGCTTTTCTCTTGGTGGAGATGACCAATGAATTTGTGTGTATGGGCCCCGTGGTTATTGCCGTGTCAGACATCCTGAAGATCTGGTGTTGGTCCACTTCCACCCCTTCTGAACATCTGCAGGAACTGTGTGAGGATATTCAAGCTGCGTGGAATAGATTATCACAGGACACCGTTAGGAACCTCTACAACTCCTGTCATGCTGCGCTATCAAACATGGTGGCCTGACACCATCCTGAGAGACCCCACTTCTGTATGTGTAGCTCAATAAATATTGCTCATATCTGTCTAAATTTATCATCATTTATTATTCCCGGTAACCTTTACGTTCCTTCCCAATAGCAGTAATAACTGTTACAGCCACTAACGCATGTGATGTGTTAAAATACATGATATACATTAACATGCATTTACCTGAGAAAGCACTGGGTGGGTACCGTGACATTCGACAGTCCACTGATAGTCTATATTTAATTTACCCAGTCTGTATTTAATACTGTCTATATGTGATACTATATTGGGCTGCCTGAGGCTGCATGGTCCCCAGACTCTCCATCCTTGCAGTTTTTGTACAGGAGCTCTAGTGTTCTATATGTTTGTGCATCTGTAACGGATACAGTAATAGACAGCTGTGACTTCAGGCTGCATGTTCTGTCCCTGTAAGGTCACCGTGCTGCTGGAGGCGTCTTTAGAAATACTGAACTTGCTTTTTTTAGATAGTTTGTTTGGTAGATGCTCCCACCACCATACATGTAGATTATCCACTCCAGAGTTTTCCCTGCAGGCTGTCGAACCCAACCTGTTGCGTAGCTGTTATCAGTAACTGAATATCCAGATACTGTACAGCTGAGAGAGAGGGAGAGAAAGAGAGAGAGAGAGAGAGAGAGAGAGAGAAAAATTATTAATACATTATTATTATGTTCCAGTTGATGAAGAGACTCACAGGGTGCTGCTGTGGTCAGCAGTAGGAGAAATGTGTAGAGCATGGCTGTGTGTTGAGGATGCTGTCCTGATCTGCAGTGGAGTGAAAGGAGGAAGATCATTATTTATGAAGACTAGAGGACCAGGTCAGTTTGCATAGACTACAGACAGTCATGATAAGCATCACCATCAGTACTGAGCTTCAGCTCTACAGCACTGTGTCTGTCATTTCTGTTTACCAGCCATATACTGTAGAGTTACTGCACTCAGCTGCCCTCCAGTGGTTCGGAGGGTGACTGGGAGGAATCATAGGTTACTGGAACTGGTAAATTCCTGGTTGCTGGAATATATGAATGTGGAGGGAATGATGGAGATGAGGATATGTAATGTCCATAGGCAATGTAAATCTGTGGCAGTTATAAAAGTCCTCTTCATAAAACATGTAATAATGTACATCTGCATGACAGCATATTCCACATTCAGCTTGGTGGGATAATGTTGGAGGTCTTTGAATATGATACGTCATTTCATCTTTATTAATATAGCGAATATAAAAGATAACAGCTGTCAGTCAAAATCTGATATCTGCTAGAATATGAATTACTCCATAAGGCTGTTTATGCTAGCCTGCCCGTACTACTGTCTCAGGAATTCAGAAACATATTAATAACCCCATCACTGCATTAATTATGATTATGTGATTTTCCAGTTTGACTTATTCGTTCTCTTTTCTTTATAGGAACGTTATAGCGCCCATGTAATGTGCTTATTAAGTCATAATAGTTCAGAGTTTATCAGTGAAATAGCTGCTTATTAATACCTGATTAAATAAACAGCTTGGATGATGTAAACATTTGCCAGTGCCTGTTTATTTGTACCTTATATTGGGCTGTTGTTACAAATGAATGATCTTAATTATTTTACAGTGTGAGTCTCGGTACTACCCACCTTTATATCCCCACTAGTATATAAAAACAATGTGCATATTAGACCAGAAGAATAAACCTATAAACAATATAATCTGCCAGTAAAAAGAACTTTAATTTTCCCTGTGGTTACTGTGTAATAATGTAGTAATTAACAGATTATTATTATTATACTAAAAAGCTCAATATTAAATTATTAAGCTATAACTAGGATTAAGTATATTTTCAGAGCATGTTTATTTGTATGTTATATTGTGTTGGAGCCACAATTGAATGGCTTTGGTTTTTTCTCAGTGTCAATCATGTACTAACCGCCTTAATTCTTCACAACAAATGACTTTTTATTACACTGTGAAGCTTATTGTTACTTCATTAAGATATATCTAGGATTACACATTTTCCTGAGCATGCATATTTGTGTGTTATATTTTTTTAGTGCCACAAATGAACAGTCAGTGTCCTTTTATTTTGGAGTTAGTGGACAGAAGTCTCTCAGCCAAGAAGAAGAAACTACACCTAATTTTATAATGGTGTTTTATATAATTAGCTTAACCATATTTAAAGCCTCATGAAGACTGTCTGTAGGCATATAGGGTAATGATCTGTGTATGAATGTGGTAAATATACAGTATATATAGAATAGTCCTTATTCGTTACACTCTAAACATAAGAATGCTCAGATCCACAAAACTAAGGTCAGTATTTATTATGTATTATACTATATATTATATAGTTTAGGCTGAGTATTTATCAGACTCAGTATAATAGTGCATGATCCACTCCAGTCCTTTCCCAGGAGCCTGTCGAATCCAGTGCATATAATAACTGCCCAGATTAAACCCACTGCAGGCACAGGTCAGTTTGTGGGATCCACCTGGAGCCACTGTTACTGACCCCTCAGACTGTGTGAGAACTACCTGAGAGTGGACACCTGAACAGAGACACACAGAAACAGCAGGTTAAACACTGTTAGTCTATTTAATCATTAATATGGATCCTCACTGAGAGAGATAACACACTCACATCCTGCCATCAGCAGCAGCAGTACAGACGTGAGGAGCATGGTGTTTGTGGAGCTGGAGCTGATCAGAGTTAGCAGAAAGCTGGAGATCCTCTCCAAACTGTCCTTCACTTACTCTACATATAGAGGAGGAGGAGAGGGGAGGGTTTGCATAACAGCTCAGTGATGTGGGAGATTGACTGTAGGAGTACAACAGGCAGGTGTGCTTCATGAATGAAGGTCGCCCCCTACTGGAACATGAATAAAACACCAGGGAGTTCATTTCACAGCATCACTCAGAGTGAGATGTAGTCTGTGTGCTGGAGAAGCTCTGAACATTACATTCAGTCAGTGTCAGTGTATTCAGATCTCACTGTAATGTTGAATATCTGTAATATCAGCACATGATTCATGTTCTATTAAACATTCCAGAGAAAAATAAAGTATTCAGTATCAGTTTATTTACAGCACTGTGCAGAAATCAGACTAGCTTTAACCTTTTCAAAAAACATGGAAGAATATTCCTCCACACCTCCAAAGTTCAGACGAGGGATAACACAATGAAAATGGGGGTCTTTTCTGTGTTTGTGTTTCGGGGTGGTGTCAGTGACTATTGTAAAGAGTGTGCAAAGAGGCCAATTAACCGGACACTAAAGGGAACAGTGACCAGTGTCCTAAACAGGCATTGCGGGATGATCCAGAACATCCAGCTTCTGAAGACCACCTTTACATGCCAGTCTGTAATCTGCATCACCATAATCAAGCAGAGGAAGAACAGTCGTCTGAACCAGCATTTTGGGAGCACAGGTGAATGGAGACCAGATTATATAATCTGGATTAAATGAGTTTCCATATACAGTATATAGTAAACCAAGCCTGGCCTTGACCTATGACTGTAGCTTGTCAGCATGGATAGTAAAGGATGATGAACTGTCCAGCAAAAGGCCTAGTTACACATTGTTCCCTGTTTCAGAAAGCCTGGAGATGCTCTCAGGAAGGAGGACATGTGCTGAATGAGAATGAGAAGGTATGTTCTATTATAGACCTCACCGTGTTTTAGCCTCCATTGTTAAAGCCGTGGAGGGGCTTCATCATGGTCCTGATCATAACCCTCCTCTTCTGTTCATTAGAGAGGAGCCTTTACACAAGAACTACGAGTGGTCTGACTCTCGAGTGTGAGCTCTGGGTTTTTGTAAGGCGTGTACATTAGTCAGAGTCACTGTGAGTCTCTTGCACAGTAATACACAGCTGTGTGTTCAGTCTGCAGATTCTGTCCTTGTAATGTTACTGTGTTGGTTCCAGTGTTTCTGGAGATGCTGAACTTGCTCTTCAGTTTATCACTGTAGTCTGTGCTCCCACCGCTACTGATCTCTCCAATCCACTCCAGAGCTTTTCCTGCAGGCTGACGGATCCAAGCTGTATAATAGCTGGTAACTGAATATGAAACCTTGCAGTCAATGGTCAGTGTTTGGTCTGGACGAACCACCAGGGAAGCAGGCTGGGTCAGCTCTTCACAGTGAACACCTGTAGATCAGAAATATGAAGTTATTAGATACATCATCTTTGACATGAACATAATATAAACCGCATATAAACTGAGTGAAGTGTGTTGTTTACTGAGGAACTCACAGGAAGCAGCTGCCAGCAGGAGCAGTAGAGATGTAGAGAACATGGTTGGTGTTGAAGTCAGACCGGTGGGATCTTCTCTGTCTTCCACAGCCTAATAAAGAGTGTCTCATCCTCTAAATAGAGAGAAACTGGGGGAGGGGGTGGGGGGGCTGCATTTGCTTATCTAGAGACCTGTGGGAGGCATAGCTGTTTAAGACATTGAGTACAACCTGTGGGTCATACTGCACCCTCTAGTGGTCTGTGGGCCTGTACTCAGGCAATAGTTTAAAGTGGGACAAAAATGTCACATATAACCATATTAATGTTATAATAAGTATATTAATATATAAAATATATGTATATTAATGTAAACATATACAGGTAAACATGTTGCTGAGGCAGACTAATTAAATGTCTTCAGGCTATTGGGTTTCCTCTATAATTGATTAAAATGTATAGGGGTTAATAGGCTTTGCTGTCACTTTAATACGGAACTGGGCCACATTTCTAATATAATAAAAGCAAATTGGTTATTGAAAGTAAGCTCAGGTCCTGTGTTCTCTACATATCATCCTGCATCCATGCAATATCATAGGCGTCCTGATTCTGACTACATACATTTTGTCATTGTATCTGTTACAGTACTCAGTACAGTATATGGATGTGGATGATTTTGTGTTTTGGGTGTTGAACAGGTTTACCCTACATAAAAACTCTCCTTACACATGATTTCTCCTCTTCAGTGAAATCCAGAAGGACACAGAGTACAGAGCTTGAAGGATAGCTTGCTTGTGTCTCAGTCAAGATGGACCTGCTAAACTTCTGTACATCAAAATACCACATACTACCCTCCATGGACAATAGCTCACCTGCTGCTGCACAGGGCAGTGTTGGTCATCCCCTAGTTAATGAGTGGTCACTGGATGCTGTCCACAAGATGTTGCACACAGGACACTCCCCACAGGAGACTGTGGGCTAGATAGTTTTGGTTGGTGGCTGATTGCCAGTCCAGCAGTGACCCTGAGATGTCCAGTAGCACTGCTGTGTCTGATCCACTGACACTAAAAGGTCACGGTCACTGCAGTGTTGAATGATCCACCACCCACATACTACATGCTCTACTTTAATTAGATTCTTCCTAACTGGAATGCTGCAGGCGGGCAATTAAAAAGACACATGTATATAACAGTGTACACATACATATTATTTACACTGGTGTCATACAGACATTACATTAGGAAGTTATTATATTTTATTATTATATTAATATGATAATTATTATTGTATGTACTTTAGCCCCAACTACAGGTTCAAAAAAGTCTCCCTGTCAGAGTGCTCTGTGTTCTCCTGTAAGTGAATGAGGAGGTGTTATTGTACAGCTCTGTCTCTGTTCTCTATCACTGTGAGTGTCGTGCACAATAATACACAGCAGTGTCTTCACTCTTCAGACTGTTCATCTGTAGGTACAGCTGACTGCTGGAGTCAGATCTGGAGATGGTGAATCTTCCCTGGACTGACTGGGAATAGTAGATGGGAGAGCTGGATGTTCCAATACTTGCCACCCATTCCAATCCTTTCCCAGGAGCCTGTCTGACCACAGCTGCCCAGTTACTACTAAATGTATATGTAAATAACAGTCCAGATGCCGTACAGGTGAGTTTATGGGATTCTCCAGGTCTTTTAACCACAGCTTCCGACTGGGTAAAGGTATGGCAGAGAACACCTGTGAACGGAACACATGTAAATACAAGCAATGCTGGAACAGAGCCAAACCCATTCAAATAAAGGTAACTGAGACTCACCCTGCAGAAACACTGACACCAATAGCAGATTCACAACAAGCTCCATAGTTTACAGACCCTCCTTATTTCAGAGCAATGGAATCCGGAGATTCCGTGTGGCATATAAGAGGAAGGTGAGTTTGCATGGATCCTCCTTACTGGCTTCATCCACCAATCAGGGACCTGAGAACACCAGCTCACAGATCATTAGATACACCCACCAATAGAGATGTTAATTAGTCTGTGAGATTCCTCTCTTTAAGGGCAGTACAGGACAGTATTCATAAGTGTCTGTATAAACCATGTTTGATGAAATCATACAATCACTAGAATTGTGCTGGTCTTCAGTGCAGTCAAGATAAGCGTATCTGAATCTGTAATACCTGGAGTGTAGCGGTCTGGGATTTCTGTTGTACGTCTATTACATAACCCATGTTCAGTTTGCTCCACATTACTGTTTTAAATATGTGTGCATATGCACAAGCCCTCCATCACATTCAGAACAGAACTCGGGACTGGGTCGTACTGACGCTTGCCCTGCAGTGTGAAAGGGAAGGCAGCGTCTGATTACCTGCCCAAAGAGTCCACCAACTGAACAGTCAGACCACTGGATAAGCCCCTGACATGTCTGAACTGCCAAACCACATACGAACAGTTACAGCCACGGCTCCTACACAGCTGTACAGAACAAAACACACGTTGCAGGATCGGCCTTGTACATCAAAACAATAGTCTCGTATGGGATTATGTACACACTGCTGAATCCCAAATGACTGTGTATTAGATGCAGGAGCCACTTCAACCCCTCCATGATCCATGATGTAGTAAGCAGAGAGTCACTAGAGATTCAGTCAGTGGCAGGACATGTAAAGGGTGGTCTGGGCAGAGAAAGGCAGAGGTGTGTAATGAAGGTGCCACCTGGGTTTGGAGGGTGGACAAGGAAACTGTGGGAGCTGCTCATGCTTGTCAGCTAATCAAACTGTCCTGTCTGGGCTGTCTGGGCCGTCCAGAGTCTGTTCACCATGTGTGCGTGCCCTTATCAAATTTCACTGCAGTGCTGAGAATGATCCACCATCCACATAATACCTGCTCAGTGGTGGTCCTGTGGGGGTCCTGACCGTTGAAGAACAGGGTAGTACAGTATACAGAGAAACAGATGGACTACAGTCTGTAACTATAGAACTACAGAGTGTCCTATATGGTCAGTGGACAGTGAGCGTAGCTACAAGGAGGTGTATCTACTGAAGTGGCTGGTTGGTGTATATTAAATGGAACTGAATTGCATTGAAGCTTTGTGTCCAGGTATGTACTTTTTATATCTGGTTGGTTTATTTTGCTTCATTTGATGAACATTAGCTCCACCTGCTGTTGTT
>JAMWET010000039.1:0-21190 GCA_024036415.1 Prochilodus magdalenae | reverse complement strand
ACATGGCTACAATCCATCGAGTTATGCTGCTTTTCAAAGTGTGTCAGAGGGACAGACAAAAACATTCTGTTGTGTGACATAGAAAACACAGGTTTACATAAATATATTTTAAATATTTTAATATTGTAAATTTCCCCCACACTGTGGAACTAACAAAAGATGGTAACTATCTTAAAAACAAGTAGGGATTTATTGATTTCTGCAGATCTGTACAGCACATAATAGGTTTCTGTGTCTTGAAACGTTGAAAAAACCATGCCAAACTGACAGCATATATATATTAATTGGTATTTATTTTTTCTAAAAAAATACACAGTAGTTTTGGTTGTTGTAATGTTTTTCTGGTTACATGCACAATGACACAAATGTACATTTTAAAAGTGACAAAATGTATTATTCACAAAAAATAAATGTAGAAATAGAAAATTACGGTTTGGGTAACATATTACAGAATATTTCCGTTAAAAATAGGATTTTAACGTTGTGGCAATAATGCGATTTTTTTCAGAGATGTAAAAATTAGTGTTCATTGGACCTGCTGATATATGACATTACAGCATTTCACTGTTAACAGAAACGGTATTTATGACCTTTTGAGAATGTATCAGTCTTTTACTGTCATGGTTTTTTGACCAGTTTTTCACCATAAAAGCTACAGACATTTTTTACAGTTGTATTTATTGTTTTTCTGTTGTTTTGTATATTGTAAATTGTCTTGTGTATTTATTGTATTTATTGATTTTTATTGTTCTATGTAGGCACCCTTGGTCCTGGCACGAGGGAACGTTGTTTCGTTTCACTGTGTACTGTACACCACTGTAAAGGTATGGTTGAAAATGACTAAAAAACTACTTGACTTGAATTATACCGATCTATCGCAGAAACCTCACCTTTACAGTGCGGGATTAATACAACATCGATCGCAGCAAACGTCACATTTAGATGGACGCAGAATTAAATACAGATCAATACCAGCAACGTCACCTTTACAGCCGCGTAATTAATACCATTCGATCCCAGCAATCGTCACCTTTACTAGCGCGGAATTTGTACCGATCGATCGCAGCAATGTAACCTGTATAACAGACAGTTATGTCAAATTAATACAGAACGAACGAAGCAATGTCACGTTTAGAGCGCGGAATTAATACCCATGACCGCAGGAAGGTCCCGTTTGAAGCACGGAATTAATACCGCTCAATCGCAGCAAAGTCACCTTTACAGCGCGGAATTAATACCGATCATTGCAGCAACATCCTGTTTGAAGCACGAAAGTAGTACCGATCAATCGCAGCAACGTCACCTTTACAGCGCGGAATTAATACCGATCCATCGCGACAACTTCACGTTTGAAGCGCAGAATTCATATGGATCGATCGCAGAAACGTCAGCTTTACAGTGCGGAATTAACACCGAACAAAAGCAGCCACATCACCTTTACAGTGCGGAATTAATACCGATGGATCCCAGCAACGTCACGTTTACAGCGCGGAATTAATACCGACCGATCGCTGCAACATCCCGTTTAGAGCTTGGAATTAATACAGATCGATTGCAGCAATGTCACCTTTACAACTAAATAATACTGATGGATCGCATCAACGTCAGGTTAAGAGCGCGCAATTAATAGAGATCGATCGTAGCAACATTCCTTTTGAAGCACGGAATTATGTTAGACAAAAGACTTCGAAACCGACGTTTGCAGAATTAAAAAGCCAGGAAACGTTTTTTCACAAACAGCCAAGCTCAGCAAGCAACAGTAAACAGCATAAAGGGAGAAGCTAAATCGGAGTCAGAGACAGGCGGAGGTCAGAACCAGGTAGAACAAGGAGCGAGGGCAAACAGGTTTACAGGGTAAGACCGAAGGGGAAAACCAAAGTGAGAAAGCACAGGTACAAACCGTAGAGTCAGAGCACGAGCAAAAGGGATAAAGCAAAAGAGTAGTCGAGGAACGAGGGGAGTTGGAAACCATAAATGAGACAACACGAGCAAGGAACGCTCAGGATTGCTAAACTAAGTTTGGCAAAGCTTCGCATAGAGTGAGTGTTTGTGTGTAGCTTAAATACAGGAAGGAAGCGATTGCTAACAGCTGTGGCTAAAATTCAGGTGACCTAGAGTGCATCACGGAGTCCGGACAGGGGTGCACAGACATGACTTCATCGAGCCTGGCCCTCTGGGAAGTGGAGTCCCGAAGAGCGGGGCAGCCGGGAAGAGGCGGAGGTGTGACATTAACGGTAGGATTACCGTGAGGGAGTAACAGCCAAATACATTTGGTAAATGTGAATAAAAACCAATCATGCAAGGCCTAGCGAGGGCATGGAAGGTCCAAGATTTACCATATTTGACACACATTGACAACCCCACACTCTGACAACATGGCCCGAGTTCGGTGACTCTAGGCTCAAAGGTCAGGGATCTACAGCCAACTAATTTTTATTAATTTGGACTTAAGCCTGGAGTGTGAAAACCCATCGTACGAGGTGTAGCTAGGGAATGGAAGGTCCTAGGGTTGCCAAACTTGGCACGCACTGTTTGGTGACTCTAGGATCAAAGGTCAGGGAGTTACAGACAAATCCATTTGGCAAATGAGAATATAGAAAAAAGCCTCAAGTGGTAAAAACCAATCTTGCAAGGCCTAGCGAAGACATGGCTTCACATTGACATCACCACACTCTCATGACCTGGCCCGAGTTTGGAGTTACCGCCAAATCCATTTGGTAAATGTGAATTTAAACATAAGCCTCAGGTAGGAAAAAACAATTATGCAAGTTCTAGCAGCGCATTGAAGGTCCTAGAGTTACCAAACCTGGCACACACTGACATGCCCAAATTCTGATGACCTGGCCCATGTTTGGTGACACTTGGATCAAAGGTCAGGGAGTAACAAACAAATCCATTTGGTAAATGTGAATATAAACATAAACCTCAAGTGGTAAAAACCAATCATGGAAGGCCTAGCGAGAGCATGGAAGGTCCTAGAGTTACCAAACTTGGCAAACTTTGACATCACCACACTCTGATGACCTGGTCCAAATTTGATGACTAAGATCAAATGTCAGGGAGTTAAAGCCAAATCAATCTGGTAAATGTGAATTTAGACATAAGCCTCAAGTGGTAAAAACCAATCATGGAAGGCCTAGCGAGAGCATGGAAGGGCCTAGAGTTAAGAAATGTGGCACACACTGACAACCCCCACAGTATAATGACCTGGCCCAAGTTTAGTTACTGTTGGCTCAAATGTCACGGAGTTACAGCCTAATCTGTTTGGTAAATGTGAATTTAGACACATGCCTCAGGTGGTAAAAACTAATCATGCAGGGCCTAGCGAGGGCATGGCACACAATGACAACCCTACACTTTGATAACCTGGCCGAGTTTGGTGACTTTAGGCTCCAAGGTCAGGGGGTTACAGCCAAATTAATGGGGTAAATGTTAAGTTGGCCTTAAGCCTCAAGTGGGAAAAAACAACTATGCAAGGCCTAGCGAGGTCATGGAGGGACCTAGAGTTACCAAACCGGGCACACGTTGACATCACCACACTGTGATGTCCTGGCCCTAGTTTGGTGACTCTTGGATTAAAGGTCTGGGAGTTACAGCCAAATCCATTTGGCAAAAGTGTATTTAGACACAAGCCTCAAGTGGAAAAAGCAATCATGCAAGGCCTAGCGAAGTCATGGAGGGATGTAGAGTTACCAAATCCAGCAAACGTTGACATCCCCACACTCTGATGACCTGGCCCACGTTTGGTGACTCTAGGATCAAAAGTCAGGGAGTTACAGCCAAATCCATATGGTAAATGTGAATTTATACATAAGCCTCAGGTGTTAAAAACCAATCATGCAAGGCCTAGAGAGGGCATGGAAGGTCTTAGAGTTACAAAACTTGGCATCCAACCCTCTGATAATCTGGCCTGTGTTCCGAGACTCTAGGCTTGAAGTTCAGGGAGCTACAGCCAAATCAGTTAGGTAAATATTCATTTAGATAGAAGCCTGAAGTGGGAAAAACCAATCGTACTAGGACTAGCGAGGGCATGGAAGGTCCCAGAGTTACAAAACTTGGCACACCTTGACATCACCACACTCTGATAACCTTGCCCATGTTTAGTGACTCGAGGATCAAAAGTCAGAGAGTTACAGTTAAAAAGTTATTTCGGACTTTAGCCTCAACAGGGAAAACCCAATCGTGCGAAGCCTACTAAGAGCATGGAAGATCCTGGAGTTACGGAACTCGGCACATGTTGACATCACCACACTCTGATAACCTGGCTCAAGTTTGGTGACTCTAGGATCAAAAGGTCAGGGAGTTACAGCCAAATCCATTTGGTAAATGTGCATTTAGACATGAGCCTCAAGTAGTAAATATCAATTGTACGAAGCCTAGTAAAGGAATAGAAGGTCCTAGAGTTACCAAACTTGGCACACATTGACAACCCCGCACTCTGATAACATGGCCCGGGTTTGGTGACTCTAGGCTCAAAGGTCAGGGAGTTACCGCAATATCAGTTAGGAAAGTTAGGAGGGAGCTGAGGATAAAGATCTGGGAGGGGAAGCCAGCTACAGGAGGAAGATGGAGGCCCAACTGCAGCAGTATAATGTCAGCAGAGTCTGGAATAGCCTCAAAACTATTTCCGGCCACAAGATTGGGTGGGACCAGAAGTGGGTGATTGAGCTTAATCTGTTCTTTAATAGGTTTGATTACTCACCTGCCCCCTCCACTACACAGACACCACTGCTGAAATCTCCCTGTCTGGCGCTACCAGCATGCTGCCCTTCCCCCCCTCTTACACTCAGCCCCCTCCCTTTCAACTCACAGCTATCACCAAATGGTTCTCCTGACAATCCACAATCCAGCACTCAGATCCCCCATTCCAGTCTGATATTCACAACGTCCCAGGTGAGAAGTGAGCTCAGGAAGATCAAGACCAGGAAGGCTGCAGGCCCAGATGGCATCAGCTCAAGGCTTCTCAAGTCTTGTGCCAGCTGTGGAAAATATCTTGTGTGGTACCAGTGCCTAAGACCCCACACCCCAAAGACCTCAACAGTTACAGGCCAGTGACACTCACGTCACACCTGATGAAGACCCTGGAGAGACCCTGCTTCTTGTCCACCTCCGCCCCCTGGTGAGTCCAGCAATGGACCCACTTCAGTTTGCCTACCAACCTGGCATCGGAGTGGAGGACGCCATCATCCACCTTCTACACAGATCTCTCTCTCACCTGGAGAACGTTGGGAGCACTGTGAGAATCATGTTCTTTGATTTCTCCAGTGCTTTCAATACCATCCAAAGATAGTGAAGGGCGGGAACCCGGAGCGCCGTCAGCACTGAGTGATAGTACGTTCAGTGAACGAATCAGTGAGTGAACGGGAGCCCTCAGTTCAGTGAACGAATCACTGAGCAAGCACGGTTCCCTCGCAATGAGAGTCTCCGCCACCAGATTCGCGGGTGATTCAGTGATTCACAGACCACACAGCAGTTCCCCTGCTGGCCTGCACGGTCGCTACTGAGTCGAATCAGCGGAGGAAGTGAACGAATCGTTCGCGAAAGACACAACACTAGCAGTCAGACAGGGGTGCGCTTGCCGTGTAACGACGGAGGTTAGCACTGAACTAACGTGGTCCGATGCATCGTTAACCTAACAAACATCTGAAGTACGACCGTTTCCCGAAAGCGTCGTACTTTGTTAGTACCACAGTACTTTGAACCATGTTGGTTTGAACCACCATAGTTCGCACCACCATGTTTCCAGATGTGTTCGGTAGGACTTTCACAGCAGGAAAATGTGTTAAAACTCACGAACCGGCAAGATTAAACCAAAATATGATAGTTGTGACCGAAATCACGTAATAAACACATTATTTTGGCAATCCATGTTTATTCATATTATAAAAATCCAACAATAATATTAATAGAATCAACAATCAAATGCTAAAAATAAATAAATAATAATAATAATAATAATAATAATAAATATAAGTATTAATAATATATTAATGTGCATGATCATCATTATGAACATGATAATATGCAGAGCTTCTTTTAAAAGGAACAAATGGAAGAACTTTTAGCCACACCGATGCATTTGTAGGCTCTGATACTGCAATTACTAATGGTTGTCGCATTTCCGAACGGACCAGGCCTGAACTTAACATTCTTAACCAAAATGTTCTAAATCATTCTTTTCGCCGTCTCTCGTCATCCGCAGCTACACCCGCTCTGTTTATCTGACGGGCCTAGACTACTCACCGCTCTGTCTGACTGCTAGTATTGTGTCGTTCGTGAACGTTTCGTTTGAATGAACGAATCATTTGAGTAAACATAACGAACCGAATCCTCAGCTGATTCGACTCAGCAGCGACCGTGCAGGCCGGCAGGGAAACTGCTGTGTGGTCTGTGAATCACCCGCGAATCTGGTGGCGGAGACTCTCATTGCGAGGGAACTGTGCTTGCTCAGTGATTCGTTCACTGAACTGAGGGCTCCCGTTCACTCACTGATTCGTTCACTGAACTTACTATCACTCAGTGCTGACGGCGCTCCGGGGTCCCGCCCTTCGCTATCTTTGATTGGTTTAGACCACGAAATGGGCCTAATGCGTGTCTGTTTTAAACCACAGGGAGACTTTCAGAGTCGCGAAAACTTTTTCTTTTTTACCCCTATCGAACGGCTCAGATTTTTTTTGGTCGCACAATTGAGAAATTAGGTCGCATGTGCGACCAAATTGGTCGCACTCTAGAGCCCTGTCACAGCCTGCACTGACTGTAAGGAGTGTGGGAAGACCATGGCCGGCAGTGTACGTTTGGGACTGCTTCTAATACATTTAGAACTGAAACGCTGAAAAAAGCACAATGCACAAAAAAAATCTATAAAACACATTACATGCCCGACAAATGCACTGCCCAAGTGTTACCTTTCTTGTAGAATTGTGCTTCAAATAAAGCACATTATGTTGACCACATTGTTAGTAAATCATTTACAAGTCGATATTGCCTATATGGACAGCCATTAAAAAAAATAAAAAAAAAAAAATTTTTTTTTTAAAAGTGAACATGTAAAACTGCTGTTCTGAATGTGATGCAGTTGAAAATTTGTGCAACCAGTGCAACCAGTTCAAAAAGTTAGTCTAGAGCCCTGCATTTACAATATGGATTTAGCCGTAACTCCATGACCTTTTATGCTACAGTAATCAAACTCCAGCCACATTATCAGGGGGTGTTGATATCAAGTTGTGCCATGTTTGTTAACTCAAAGGCATTCCATGTCCTCGCCAGGCCTTGTAACAGTTTTTTTTTTCACTTCAGTCCAAATAACATTTACCAATTGGCTTTGGCCAAAACTCCCTTACCTGTTATACTAGAGCCACCAATCTATGGCTTTTTCTATCAGGGTGTGTTGATGTCAAAGTGTGCCTCGGTTGGTAACTGTAAGACCTTCCCTGCCCTCACTAGACCTAGTATGATTGGTTTATCCCACTTGAGACCAAATTCACATTTACCAAGTGGATTTGGCCCTGGCTCCCTCACCATTGATCCTAGATCCTCCAAACTTAGGCCACATTGTCAGGGTGTGGTATTGTCAACGTGTGCAGGCTTGGTAACTCTTAAGGCCTTCCCTGGCCTCGCTAAGGCCCATATGCTTGGTTTTTGCCACTTGAGGTCAAGGTCCAAATTCACACTTACCAAATGGATGTGGCCGTAACTACCTAACCTTTTATGCTAAAGAAACCAACTTTACTACACTGATAATGTGGCCTAATGTCAAAGGGTGACAAGTTTGGTAACTCTATCGTATTCCCTGCCCTCACTAGGCCTCATATGACTGTTTTTTCCAATTCACATTTACCAAATGGATGTGGCTGTAACTCCCTGACCATTGACCCTAGAGTCACCAAACTCTGGCCCCATTATCAGGGGGGCTAATGTCAATGTGTGCTAATTTTGGTAAGTCTAAGACTGTCCCTGCCTTCGCTAGGCCTTGGTCTTAAAGTTATCTACATTCTTCAATCTTACAAGGCCTAGAAAGGGCAGGGTTGTTCTTAGAGTTACAACGCTTTGTATACGTTGACACCACCATACCCTTATAACGTGGCCCGAGTGTATTGACCCTATGGTCAGTAGTCAGGGAGTTACAGCGAAATCCATTCTGTAAATGCAAAATTGGACCTGGGCCTTAACTGTAAAAAAAAAAACCCAAAACACTATTAGTCATGTTAAGTCTTAGAGTTAACAAACTTTGCCCATGTTGACAACACCATATGTGGACAACACCACATCCTGATAACGTGGACTGAGTTTTGTGACTCTTAGGTCTGTGGTCAGGAAGCTAAATACATTTGGAAAAATGTACATTTGGCAAATCCTTGCGTTACCAAACAACTTTGTGCAAGTGCTGATGCCTGTTTTTTTGTTTTTTCGAAAGAATATTTTTAATTTTCAGGGTGCAGGTTTTCGATGGAGTTGAAGTGCAAGTTGTGTCCTGTGTCACATTCGGGCAACATTATTTAGGCACTATCGTTTGCAGCACAATCATGACTTGAGAATCAGCCCTCTGCCATGTCTTGATAGACTATTTGTACTTTTTAATCATTTAATGCATTGAAAGCTCAAGTCTCATGGGTGCTGGAATATCAGATGAATTAGAAACACATGCATTTTTTTTCATGCCACATGTGTACCTGTAAGCAGCCCTTTTTAGAAGCAAGGTTGTTTAATCATTGGAGAAGTCATTATGAAAACATGTGATGGTAGCATGCCCGTTACAGCACAAATGTATATTTATGCATTTCCCGTTTAACACACACAGAAGTAGGAAGCATGTGCATATAGGGATAGCTATAACAAGAACTTTGACCATCACTATAGCTAATTAAATTAGTCATTTTACAAGCCAGCAAGACGCTTGAACAGATGTTCTGTAAAAATATGTATTGGTATGTCTGCAGGTGTTCGCAAAGTTCCACGGCATAACAAATGTAAACTTGCACACCAGTTCCACACAGAGCTCAACCTACATACACCACAACTGATTGCCTTGTTTAGGACAGAAAAGATGGCACAGGCACTTTGAGAGATCCTTGGGACTTGTGATTGCCAAGTACGTTTAAGATTATCTTTGCATAAGATTAACTCATTTGGATCTGATAGCTCAGAATTCTTAACAAATGCAACCATTTTAAAATGTGTCAGATTATAAAAAGAAATTCATGTATCAATATGGATTTGAACCACTATACTTTCAAGCTGAATTAAAGGGATAAAAGATTTGTTGTATAGAAACTATATTGCTAAAGCAAACTAAGAAAGTGTTTACGATTAATATTTCTTTTGGTTTGAATATCAAGGTAGAGAACGAAGTCAGAGTAAGATGAGCTACCTGCACAAAGATGAATCTGAATTCTTAAAGGCCTACAATGTAAGCAATGTGATTAATTAAAATATAAATTTAAACAGTGTATACATCATGAAGTTAGTAAATGTAAATGTGTCCTCCAGATAACATGTAAATGTATCTGATAATTCTTTTAAGATTTATGACTCAGGAAATTATTTATTACCTTCCTTATGCAACTCTCCTCCTAATTGTATGTTGCAGCAGGAAGAGGAGCCAGATATCACAGACACTTCTGTTGCCCTCCTCACTACTGGTGTGGACTCCTTCAGCCTTGAGGTCAGCTTGGTTGTACTTGAGGGGAAATTGTTCAATTTAATTCAATTCAAATTTGTCATTTTAGTAATACAGGGTTCTACAGGTATACGAAACACAGTCAGGCTCCTTCTCCAGTGCAGTATCAGGTAGGTGTTCACTGCTCAAAAAATAAATAAAAGGGAACACTTTTTAATTTAATTTGAATAGAGTATAGCATCAACTCAGTTCAACTTCAGGGATATTAATGTGGTCAGTTAAGTAGTAGGGAGGGCCGTTAATCAGCAACAATGAGACACCCCTCAAAACAGAAATGGTTTAAAAGGAAGAGGTCATTGACATTTTGTCCCCCCTCATCTTTTCCAACTTATTTTTCACTTGTTTTGCAGTTGACTTGGGTCAGCGTCACTACGATCAAATCAAATCAAGGTTTATTTGTCACATACATAGTCATACATGGTACAACCAGCAGTGAAAATGCTTTTGTGACCGCCCAGCCACATATCATTAGATAAGATAAATGAAATTGAGTGAAATATAAAAGATTACAAAAAGTGTCATGTAGCATATGAGGTATTAAGTTAGGTTCGAGGCCTGTATTAGACATGAACGGGAGAGCATTCCTATTTCCAAACTTGAGAAACTGGTCTCCTCTGTCCCCAGACGTCTGTTGAGTGTTGTAAGAAGATTTTTGTTGACGCCATGAAATTTTGAAACAACATATTTTTCCCTAAAAATGATACATTCTCTATTCTGAATAAAATATTAGATGTTGGCACCTCCACATCATTGCATTCCGTTTTTATTCACAATTTGTTTAGTGTCCCAACTTTTTTGGAATCCGGTTTATATATATATATATATATATATATATATATATATATATATATATATATATATATATATATATATATATATATATATATATATATATATATATATATATATATACACACACACACACACACACACACACACAAGGGGTGGGCGATATGGCCTTTAAATAATATCATGATATTTTTGAGATAATGATATTCACTAACGACATACACAAATATAGTTAAAAAGGTCCATTTTTAAAACACTGTTTTGTGACCAGTCTTGAATCTATGTTACAAAATGTTACTAAATTAAATGTTCAATACAGTAAGCTTCAAATGAAATAGAACATTCCCTAGTAAACAAATCCCCAATAATATACTCAATGGCAAAACTGAATAAAAAACTCAACACATTAAATGTTGTTAAACTCAATTTCACAACTTTCAATGTCCAAAATGTGTGAATAATAAACACAAAGCAACCTGTAAAGGTCTTTTAGCATGAAGATAGTGATTTCTTTTTCTTTCAACCTTGTCAACTGACAGTGGGCTAGTGGACAGAGTTTTAGTTTCTTTACAATCCTGACCACAGGATTGATATTCTCAAATAATAATAAGAAAAGGTTAATGGCAAACAAGAGAGCATATTTGTATCAAGAAGGATTTGTACAAGAACACCTTAGGGACTCATCAGATTGTCCAGCTGTCAAATACTCACAGAAAAGCTTCATTTTCAGTGCTTGCACTTTGACATACAGTCTGTTTGCGTCTTGTTTCATGATAATTTTCTGAAGGATTTCAAACATGTATCTGAGTTCTTGTGGGTAGCTCAAGTTGAGGGCATATATAAAGACCCAATAACACTGCCACTGCAAACGGCACACTTCTCAACTCACTCATTACTTCCAGCCCTTCTAGGACGATTCCGATGTCCTCTGGGTCATCTGTGGGCTCTGCACGTTCATGTCTCACAACAAAGATCCCAAGCACCATCTTTGACATCTCCTCCTGGCAGTCATTTCCATCGATGTCCTGTGGCAAAACATTACATAATTCCCAAATTACTTACAACCTCCTAAAATGTGTAAGCAAATCCTTAAACCTGTTAAAATTTTGCTACATTTGTACAATTTGGGTAATTATAGAAAATTTACCACTACACCTGGAGGAAAATTAAGGGAAACAAAATCTCTGATCTATACAACTATTTCTTCCCTGCCCCCATATGAAATTTATATTCCATGAAATACCTATATTGTTTGGCTGTATAAAGAGAATGACCAAAACACACCACATACTTTTTAATAAGTTTGCCTGGGTCTTCATTTAAGTAGGCACAAAGGCTTCGGAGGATGCATTCTCGCTTGACCTCAATGGCGTCACTCTAGACCACAATTCAGAGAGGAAATAGAAAAAAAAATATATATATATATATAGTATAGATAGCTAGCCAGACAGACACACAGAGACAGATTTTGCTGAACTATTCTGTCAATGTCAATGCGCCTTTGAACAAACACACTACAGCATGACCACAAAGGAATCTTGTTTGTGTGTTAACCTGTTTCTTACTTTATTTAAAGTGTGTAAATACTTTCCATTATTCATTTTTATTAACTCGAATGCTTCTCACTGGTATTTGTAATAGTTGGGTTATGAAACTTAAACGTTGCTTAGTTTGGACATTTTTTCTTGACCATACCTGGGTCATGCGTAGCATTGCCTTGCAGATGGTGATCCTTTCGTCCAAGAACTCCACCTTTCTTTGCATACACACTCATCAGGTTTTTGGAGAGTAAATCCAGCCTTGTGAAGAACTTGGACTGCAACTGGATCGTTGTAATAAGCTTGAACTCTGTGTCATATACGGTAGTTAAGTGTTCTTGCGCGTATACTACCATTATATACGGGGTGTGGAACGAAAGCGGAAAAGAAGCTGGTGTATGGCGGTGTTGCGGTGCTTCATTAAACAGGTTCCAAGCAAGAGAAAAGACTCATCTCATTCCTCTACACTCTGCATTCACCTACAAGCACAGAAGTCAAAGTAGTACACAAATTCGGGTTGTTTCAAATTTTTTCAACACTCATATTTTAAATATAAATTACGTTTGAGGGCATATCATTAATGAAATCGTACTTTTTTTTTTCTTTTTTTACATGCCACAATAATAGAGAGCAACAGCAGAGCTAAAAGGTCACCTACATATGATTTTTGTGTGTGTGTGTGTCTGTGTAAAAAATAGGCTCTACTATTAATCCACTGTCAGTTAAAAAACAAAAAACAAAAACAGATTTACTTATCTCATTGACTTCGAAGAGTGCAGGCCAGCTCATCTTGAAATCTGCAATCATCGATGAGTCTTGTACTACCTCTTGCCGTCTATAAGCAAAGGTCAAAGTCAATCAACAAACCAAAAAAAAATGAAAAAAAGTTGCCTGATAAGAACCTCAGCCTTCAGCACGTTTGTCACAGTTTTCCTGGGTGACATGGCTAAGAGTTAGAATGTTATATTAACATTTATCAACATATTGTTCAAGTTTGTTATTACTATTTTGCACAACAATAGATCTGCTTTGCTTTGGTCGTTTAAATGGTTATAAGTGACAGGACGTCTGGGAAAAATAAAGCACTTAAACTAAAAAACGTGTTTACTTAAATGTCTAAAATAACAAAAACACCAAAAATGTGAATTATACCATGTAATACATTTTTGGCTAGACCACACACTACTACCTTTAGGTTACAGCAAACCTTAAATCTGAATGTGTCTTTTCAATATCAGCATTCACAGAGATCCAACTACACTGTGTTCCAAATTATTATGCAAAAAGCGTTTAGGAGTGATAAGGTAAGAATTTTTTGTTTGTCAGTTAAACTCATTGATGGTGATGTGTGTCAGGGCTCTTTATATCACTGAAAGCAATTGCAGACACCTGTGCTAATTATTTTGGCAGGTGTGTCCAATTAAAGGCAAGACTACTTAAGAAGGCTGTCCCACATTATTAAGCAGCCTACATTTTCAGCCAAAATGGGAAAGAAAAAGGATGTGTCGGCTGCTGAGAAGCAACAAATTGTGGAGTATTTAGGTCAAGGCATGACTACAAACAACAATGCCAAGAATCTTCATCGTGATCATCGCCAAAGAATCTTCATCGTCTCCTCTGGTTAAAAGAGCAGCACTGCACACAGCAGCAAGAAAGCTGCGGCTCCAGTGGGCAGGGTCCTTCAAACAATACATCCTGAAGTCCACTGCACACAAGCAGAAACTGACTGAAGACAAAAACTGTTTTGTTCACCGATGAGTGCCGTGCAACGCTCAATGGTCCAGATGGATGGAATGGAGGATGGCTGGTTGATGGACACCCCATGCAAACAAGGCTACAGTGCCAACAAGGAGGAGGTAGAGTAATGTTTTGGGCTGGAATCATGGGGAGAGAGATTGTCTGCCCCTTTAGGATACCTGAAGGGGTAAAGATGACCTCCATAATGTATGTGGAGTTTCTCAAACAGCACTTCCTGCCATGGTTCAAGAAGAAGAACCGTGCATTCCGCAAAAAGATCATTTTCATGCATGATAATGCACCGTCTCATGCTGCAAAGAACACATCTGCATCTCTGGCTACTATGGGCATAAAAGGGGACAAACTTATGGTGTGGCCCCCATGCTCCCCTGACCTCAAACCCATTGAGAACCTCTGGAGCATCATCAAAAGGAGTGTCTATGATGGCAGGAGGCAGTTCACATCTAAGCAACGGCTCTGGGAGGGTATTCTGTCCTCATGCAAAACAATACAAGCAGATACCATCCAAAACCTGACAAATTCAATGGATGAGAGAGTTCAGAAGCTCCTTTCGAACAAGGGGACCTATGTGCAAATGTAACATCGCCTAGAATAAAGTTTTGACTTGAAAACTGTTTGATTTCAGTTTGTAACAACCTGCTAATGCTTATAATTTCACAAATTACTATTTTTTTGTTCTTTATAAAAATGAAAAGGTTGAAAACTCCGCTGTGCATAATAATTTGGAACATGCATTTTGAGTGCATTTTGAGTGTTTTATTTTTTTTTTACTGTTATCATTGGCAGTTGGTTCAAAAACCTTTTCAATTGTACTCTAATAGTTGATGACTGGAAAATTACAATGACTGCAATTCATATAGGTAATTTTGGAAAATCTGAGAAAATATTACTTGCATAATAATTTGGAACACTCGACTAAATACTCGAGTGTAAATACTCGACTAAGGGATAGCCATCTGCCAAATCGCCATGATCATTTGAAACAGCTTCTCTGGCTGGACATGCACTTAGTTCAAAAGCATGGAAATGCTTCCTGTACCACCCACAAAATTTCTTCAGTATGAAACACAGTCGTTCCTGTACTATGCAAATCTAAACAAATCGCATAAAGTCAGGAAATGTGTGTGTTTGCAAGTGAGTGTTTCACTTCACGGATGGGTTAAATGCGGAAGAAAAATTCATCTGTGTAAAAATCACAATTGGCACAAAAAAATGGCTCACTCGATACTTACGGTGATGTCTTTAGTATTAACACGACTAATGTTCGAACATCTGGCAGTATTTGTGTTGCTCTCGAAGGTTTTCTATGGTGATATGTGTCCGCATCAAATACGCGCCAGACCACTCGCGGGTGCGCGCATGGCCCACACGTGGTGGATGGCTGAAAGTATTACTTTGAAAGTATTTACTTTGACTTGACTGTCTTAGGCTGAATAAACGCTTGGGACAATTATGTTTCTCCAACACACATACGTTAAGAATATTTTAAAAATGTCAATTCAATTCATATCAATTTGATTTGTTTTCTTGACACAAACAAAAGTCAATTCTACGTTTTTTTAAGTGTATAGAACATGTTTCTGTGTCTTTGGACAAGGGGGTGGAGTTAGAAGAACTTTTTGCAGGACCAAATTAAACATCCTGTATTTGGTGAACACTCGATTAAATGAAGCTGGCCATTGTAAAGGTTGTGGTCATGCCGGGTGATAAACTGCAGAAATAGGGCAGGAGATCCACAGTGAAGTTAATGCTCAGGTGCCTCTAGCTGCTCTGGGGGTTCTGATGTGATCACTCTGGAGAAATGTCATTCTAGTGCTTAACACAGAAGAGGAAGGAAAGAGAGAAAGAAGTAAAGGAGAGAGAGAGAGAGAGAGAGAGAGAGAGAGAGAGAGAGAGAGAGAGAGATCAGTAGGACTAAGAGGTAGACATTGCATCTTGTATGAATTAAGTTTGTGTAGTCCTGAGATTCCTGCAGATTCGCAGATGGAACACTGCTGCCCTAACTATGTTAATGATGTGCATCAAAAGACAAGCTGGTATTGAAGATAATGCCTAGATTTCTCAGAGTTCAGCTACACTGAAAAAAGAAATTTGTTGGAACAACTTAAAAAAAATTACTTTAATTGGTAACACATAAATTAATTAAGTTGACAAGCTGGATGAACACAATTTTTAAAAGTCAGCTCAATATAATTATTTGATTACTTTTAAATTAACAGCCTGCATTAACTGAACTTGAATGCAAGGCAACTTAAATTATTACAATTTTCCAACTTAATTATATGCTTTACTTAAAAGTATAGTTCCTTTGCAACTTAAAAGTATGGCTTCAAGAAGGTAGGTTTAGCATTTTTTTTTCTAATTTAGGTCAAACAACCTAAAATTTTAAGTTGGCTAGAAAAAAAAAAAAAAAAAAACTGCCAACGCTCAAATGTAATTTCACATTTCATTCTATAAATGTAAAAATGGCTCACAGCCCTGAAACCATGGATAAAATGCATAAAAGGATGCAACGTGTAATTTTCTCTAAAACACAGCATTTGTGAAACCTCGACAGATTGAACAAGTCAACAAAGTTAAACCACACCAAACAGTAACTAAAACCACCAAAACATACTTTGGTTCCAGCTTCTGAAATCATTTATAGGTGTTAGGGTTGTTACCCCATTTAAAGTGACATTTTAAGGATCTTCAAGTTTCATACGTCAATTAAATCAAAAACCAACAGCACAGAAAGAAACATTGTTTTCTTTAACTGGTTAACACCAAAACAGAGGAAAAGCAAAGTGTGTCAGGACGAGATAATACTAAGACGAGATAATACTAATTAGGGCTGCATAATAGAGGACAAATCTGACGTTGCACACACATAAAAAAAAAAAATCTGCACTATACACAAACTTACCAAAAGTCTGTCTGTATGTAAATAGATTGTGAAGTGCTACCCTAGGGACTGGCTTCGGAATTGATACACCTCGCAAAAGAGGTTGACCACTATCCAGCATGCTTACAGGCAAGGCAACATAAATTATGAATTGGAGTAAGGTTTGATTGTGGGGGTCGAGATGGATGGGGTCATTCCACTTTCTGAAGTTGTGTAGGCATTGAATATTTCTTGATACACAATATAACGGGTGTAGGGGGAACGCGTCACAGACGTAATTAAAAAAGTCACAGTGCACAGCACAATGGGTGGTAATGACAGTGACTGGTGGTGTCTGCCTAGAATTGTCAGTGACATTTAATCCAGGAAGCCCCGAATGCATCTCTCACAGCTAAGTGCAGCATTCTTTAGCTTGCACGAGACATGACTAGTGGACATATTCACTAGACATATCCAGCTTCTTGCTTGCATGACTTTTGGATATTGCAGTATGAAACAATACAGATCATTTTAGCAGATGACTGAAAAACTAACTGAAATTTCCAAGCAAATCTGGAACTATGGTTGAGATTTTTTTATGGGAATGGAACAAAAAAGTCTTCAAAAATTCTTTACATTAATTTAGGATACCCTGCCAAACACCCAATATAACTTATACTATCTACCTGCATGGTGTGTTCATAACAGAATATAAGAAGATGGAAGCATAACATATCCACCATGATCCACAGAATAGGAGCGGAGTCCATGAATAAAAGAGCTAAATGCAAATTGGTCATTGTACCTTACAAGTACCGAACCGCAAGGTCTAAACCGCAATGGGAACCCAACTGTGCATATATATATTTTGTATGAATTCTGACTAGTTAGAAAGTTTCATATACTTGAAATTGAATTTCTAATCACTAAGCTCTAATAATAATAATAATAATAATAATAATAATAATAATAATAATAATAATAATAATAATTTCATAGAGTGTTTCTGGCTAAAGTGACCATGGCAATTTAGATGAAAACATGCCCTGGTTATGACTTAATGCTGGTTTGCTTAAATTAATGTATGTATAAAGAAACAAACTAAGTTTTTAACTACAAAGGCAACTTAAGGTCTCTTTTAATGATATGGATATACCTGGTCCAAAGTATCCATTATGTCAGCAATCTTTTGATGTGTTGCTCCTCCTTTGGCACGAATGACTCTGATCAGCTGGCTTGAGTGCAGGTCTAGCTGGGCCATGAACCTTTCTTTCAGCGGAACAGCCATGAGCCTTTGGAACTCTGCATTGACCTAAAACCGAAAAAAATACATTACAAATATCAAATACATCTGGACGTTATACAATGTGTTATACAATCTCAGTTTTAACAAAGTAAACACTAAACACTAAATATGACATGCAAATCCTGAGCAATTATTTAAATAACACAAATTTGTATTTTTGTGTATCTGTCCTTTGTTGGTTATTATTACCATCCTTCTGTCACCAGAATAGGTAACAGTGAGTCCCTGGGAGTTGTTCCATTTTACAGGTGTCCTTGGAGAGTCCTAGATAAGATCACACCCTCTTTCTGTTATCTTTAGGGGGTTCTGTATAAAACCTGTGTGACAAGGGTCTCTCTTCACCACCTCTGCGTGCTAAGTCTGTAGGGCTGCGCAACTGAGTTGGGTTGAGTTCAGAGCCTTTGGCTAAAGACAAGAGAGGAGTGAAACCGAGTGATGACCCTGACTCCATTGCAAGCAAGAAAGAAACTTATTCCTTATCCTAAAGTCTGTGAGAAGTTCAAGTCTCTCTTTTTCAAGGCTTGCTAGAGTCTCACCCTTCTGGATGGAAGGAAGGATGGATAAAAGTTGGCTTTAGCTCGTTTTGGCCTCTTCATTTTTTGAGCAGCAAAAACATCTGCAGCAGCTTTGGATTTGAAGGAATTTACTGACAGCTCTGGACACCCCGGCAACTTGAGCTGAGTCCTATAGTTTCCCATTTTGTACTTCAATCGCTGTTTCCAACCATAGCAGCTATTGAAAGAGCCGGGTTCTCTCAAACAAGGGTACCTCTTAATCAAGGCCTCTGCAACTATGCAGAAATTGATATCTTCTGCATAGGGTTAGCAAAGCAACCCACTGAAAAGACATTAAGGGATAAATTGATACATTTACACCCATTACACCCACATTTACATCATTAAAAATAATAATAATAATAATAATAATAAAAAACACACCCATGCTCACAGGAAAATTAATAGCATTATTGGTCACTGCAATAATATCTTAGGTAATTTCAACACAAACAAGGTCAAGACAAAACTCAGTGCCCTTTCTGTGTAAAACAGTTTGTCTAAAATTACAATAAAAGACTTATGCTAGCTGAGTTAGTAAACTCAACTGATTCCCCACTGTTTCACAGCTCGGTTGGGCAAATGGATATTTTCAAAAAAAGTTATGTCCCTTATTATAAACTGAATTTTGAAGATTTACATCACTCAGAGTGAGAAAGTTTAATTGTAATTGCACTGCAGCACACTACTACTTGAGGTTTTAATTGTACCATGTTGTATAAAAGGTTAGGTAGGCGCCCCGTTTATTCGCAAAGGGCCGATGCGGCCGCAGCTTCTCATTCTACCCGAGCAAAAGCGCAGTGGTTTGACTGACTAGCTGATTAAAGAAGTGAAATCAGGTGTGCCGATTGCTGTTTAGAATTAAAGCCTGCAGCAACGCCGGCCCTTTGCGAACACCCCGGGCTTAGTTTAACGATAACGAAGCCCAAGTTAACAAGAGCCACTCACCTCTTTGTGTTACCGCTTGTCATTGTAATCAACCGAGGCAGCAAACTCACAACAAATTTACACCTTCCACGGCACAGTGTTCTGGGAGCACATGCAAGCTGTATTAGCAGCGCCAGTAACGCAGGCTCTATAGCAGGGTAGCTAGCTGGCTAGCCAGCTAGTGAAGGCACATAAACTAGCTACTGGGCATGCTCCAGCTAACTAGCGCGGGCCCATGTTCTTACAGCTTGTGCGAGTTCTTTGTTACTTTCAGAAGACTGCGACCGTGTACCGTGGAAGGTGTCATTTTTGCCTGTGAGCTTTCGGAATAAATGAAAATTTCCCGCCTCTGTGAGGCAGGCTACTGAGCCCCCTTATTGTCGCTAGATAGTTAGTTGGCAAGTGGGTAAACTAGCTAGCTAGCTAGAAGCCGCATCGGCCCTTTGCGAATAAACGGGGCGCCTACCTAACCTTTTATACAACATGGTACAATTAAAACCTCAAGTAGTAGTGTGCTGCAGTGCAATTACAATTAAACTTTCTCACTCTGAGTGATGTAAATCTTCAAAATTCAGTTTATTAAGTTAGCATAGCTCTTCGAGGCAGCTATAGCTAAGTGGACTGCCTCGAAGAGCTATGCTAACTTAATATTAGCATGATTTATATGGAGGACCGAATCTGCCAAAATAAAAAATAAATAAATAAAACACTAATACTTATATTAAAATGGTAAAGAAATAATGATGGTAAATCTAAAAAAAATAAATAAGCATAGAAATAAGTATATCAATAAATAAAAAACTTAAATAAATGTGTAATGTGTACTTATTTTGTTATTTGGGTTACTTAATGAACATTTTTATTTTAATGTATTTATCTAATTATTTATTAATTAATTAATTTTTTTTTTGTTTTTGTTTTTCCTTACCCTTATGGTAATAAAGGGGCTGTCAATCCATGACGTCAGTGTGTCTTAACATTCCTATTGGTTGATCGACAGCAGATTCCGTAGATCGATTGTCTTGCTCCATCAGCATTAACCATGAACAACACGGTGCACTAATGTCTGCTTACAGGCAACAGGCAGCAAGAGACCCGAGACTCTTAGCTAACCCTGCTGAAAATGCAAGTACAGATAATTTACTCTTTCGAGTGGAGGCTGTGGCTGACAGTTTGTTCCATTTAGCTACATCTTCTGATACAGAGATCGACCCCATAGTGTTCACAAATTTGGAGGAGGTAGTTCATGGTCTTTCCCTGCTAAATTCTGATCATGCAACACCTGGAAGGATATCATCCGACACCGAAGGATCCGACACCGACCTGCGCCCTGATATTTGTCCTCTCGAGTCTTTCACCCACACGCATAGCTAAGCTTCATAGCTCTGCTCGAAATCAACTCCTGGCGTTCTGCACCTGATTGCTAAGCCTGAACATGAAAAACACGCCTCCTCATTATCATATGAAAGAAGAAAAACAGAAATAAATAAATAAATTAATTAATTAAAAAATAAAAATAATTAAATGTATAATTAAATTATATTTCATGTAAAAATAATATGTATTAAATAAATAGATTTTAAAATGACCATGTTTAAATAATATATGCAGAAAATATATATAAAATGAAGTAGGACCTTAATGAAACATTAATAAACAGTACAAGAATAAATAAAGTGAGGACTATATAAATGCAAGAAAAGGAAATAAGCCCATAAATAAAATCAAAGCAAGCAATATATACAAATTCTAGTTATTTTTATTTAAATGTTAATTTTA
>JAMWET010000038.1:510000-560789 GCA_024036415.1 Prochilodus magdalenae | reverse complement strand
CACATTTAATGCTGTTTAATGATTTGGGATGCTAAATTTTTTTAACAAGTTTTTTAAAATTAAATTTAAATCAGTTTTAATTTTATTTATAATAAATTTATTTTATTATAAATAATTTATTATAATTTATTATAAATTTAAATTTATTTATTGTAATTTAGGTGGTAAAAGTGATTACTGAAAATAAACATGGAAATGGCTTCATTTACTTTCATTTGTGTGTGTATGTATATGAGGTTTTGGAGAATAGAGCAGTCGGTTCACTTTTATTCAAACAGCCTTGTTGATTTTCCAGGTAGTCCCAAGGTTTCTATCAAATCTGGTCTATAAACAAGCTGTGTAAAGTGAAGGCACTTACCTTTACAAAAAAATGTGCACCACATTACCGTGTATGGTAAAACCAGATCATGAGAAGGGGGTTATATTGCGAATTGTGTAGTTTAGACTTTGGAACACTTACAAACCTTCTCTTTACACCCTACTATTCATGAATGGTATGCATTCCCCAAACAGTTTTGAGAAAGTGCACTCATTCTTCTTAGGTTTTGATTGTATTCTTTCAAAACTGATTTTAAAACGAGTGCTTTGATATTCTTACACACACACTCCGATCAGCCATAACATTAAAACTGCCTTAATATATCTCATCCATTTTATCAGCTCCACTTACCACATAGATGCACATCATAGTTCTACAGTTACAGACTGTGGTCCATCTGTTTCCCTGTATACGTTAAAACCCTGTTCTTCAATGGTCAAGACTCCCACAGGACCCCCACAGGACCACCACAGAGCAAGTACTATGTGGGTGGTGGGTCATTCTCAGCACTGCAGTGACACTGATCTGGTGGAAGTGGTGTGTTAGTGTGTGTTGTCTTGGTGTGAGTGGATAAGACTTCGGTCAGTGCTGGACTTGTCCGCCAACCAAAACTATCCAGCCAACAGTGTCATGTGGACAGTGTCCTGTGGGCAGTGTCCTCTGACCACTGATGAAGGACTAGAGGATGACCAACACTGCACTGTGCAGCAGCAGATGAGCCATCATCTCTGACTGTACATCTACAAGGTGGACCAGCAAGGTAGGAGTGTCTAATAGAGTGGACAGTGAGTGGACACAGTGTCTAAACACTCCAGCAGCACTGCTGTGTCTGATCCTCTCACACCAGCACCACCACTTCAGTGTCACTGCAGTGCTGAGAATGATCCACCACCCACATAGTACCTGCTCTGTGGTGGTCCCGTGGGGGTAATAAAGTATACAGAGAAACAGATGGACTACAGTCTGTAACTGTAGAACTACAGAGTGCACCTATATGGTCAACAGAGTTGATATAATGGACACTAGGTGTAGGTACAGGGAGGTTTTAATGTTATGGCTGATGAGTACACACACACACACACACACCGCATGTACACTGTATATACTGTATCAGTCCTGTAAAGTCATCTACTTTAAATCTAATCTCAGTGTCTAATGTGACCATATTTAAATTAAGTAACCATAGAAAAATGCTTGAAAGTTTGTAAACCCTAGAACCAGATTAAACAAATGAGACGATATTGCATATCTGTAAGCGGCAAGGGCATGTAGCATTATCAGATCATCTGAAGGTGAAAGCAGAGTCAGGTGTTTTCAATCAGTGGGATGACAATCAGGTGTGAGTGGGCAGCCTGTTGTATTTAAAGAACCATGGTCTCGCCACGCCTGGTCTTTACAACATGTTTATGGATGTGGCTCATGGCACAACCAAGAAAACCACCACTAAAGAGTTCGGATTCCACCATCCACAATCAGACCTAACCCAGGAGTGGTTGACCAATCAAGGTCACACCAAGGGCAAGGCATGTAATAGTCTACAAAGTAACCCAGGTTACTTTCTAAACAGCTAAAGGCCTTTTTCACATTGGCTGACACTGATGTTCATGAGTCCACTATCAGGAGAACCCTGAACAACAACGGTGTGCATGGCAGGGTTGTAAGGAGAAAGCCACAACTCTGCAAAAAATGCACTGCTGCCTGTCTGCAGGTTGCTAAAGATCACATGGCCAGGCTGAGAGACAGGCTACTGGAGCAGTGCTTCATGGACAGTTGAGGCCAAAATAGATCTTTTTGGTTCAAGTGAAAAGCACTGTGTTTAGAGAAAGACTAGCATGACATTCCAGCAGAAGAGCTTTCTCTCATCTGTGAAACATTGTGGGGGTGGTAATATAGTTTGGGCCGGCTGTGATGCATCTGGACCAGGATGGCTGGCAAACATTTAATGTAACAATGAAATCTGAATTATACCAGCAAATCCTAAAAGAATAAAGGTCAGAAGATCAGTTAAAGAGGAACACGGTTAATGTTCTGGAATGATCTGGTCAAAGTCTTGACCTTAATCCAGTAGAGATGTTGTGGAGGGACCGGAAACAATCAAGCTCATGAGAGGAACCCCACCAACACAATAGGGCCAAGATTCGTCTAGGACTAATCAACAGTCACCAGAACTAGCTGCCGCACAAGGGGTTCACACCAGATACTGGAGGTGAGGGGTCGTATACTCTTAATATCGAACACTCTAAAGGGTTCACAAACTTTCAACAAGACTGCAGGTCAAGTTGTGGCTTACTTTCCCAACACTGTTATATTAGAAAGTCCTCAGTCCAAACTGTGTCCCTACTGTCAGTGTCAAATCCCATGTGTCTGGATAATGGATTTCCTGGTAAACTGGAGACAGCAGGTGCAGCTAAGGAAACGTACACCAGACCCTCCCTACTAGGGTTGCGTGGTCCTCACATCATCCATAGCCATTTGTTTTCTCCACCTCACAGTTCGAACCAAGCTCCAGAGGATAATGAGGACAGAGGTATGGCTTCTTTAGTGAAGTAAGTACCAGCATACCTCTGATTCTGTTATCTGTGGCCTAAATAAAAGGAATTGGTTGCCCAACTGATTTGGGAATGAATCCATCCTTGCAGCAGAGGCATCAACCTCCACCTCAAGCGGCAGATCAGCGTTGGATCGTTTTAGAACTGGGGGTGTGGTGAACATCTCCTTTAACGCCGTGAAGGCTTGTTCCGCAGCCATAGACCAGTCCAAGGTCTTGTTGTTGCCTTTGAGCAGGGAGGTTAGGGGAGCTGCTACAGAGCTGAAGCCTCTGATAAAGTAATGTTAGAAGTTAGGTAAGCCTAAGAAACCAGGACCTGTTTACCACCATGTGGACCTTGTCAGGATTCATACTAACACAACCTGGCCTTATGTTGTAGCCCAAAAAGGAGAGTTCTTGGACATGAAACTCACATTTCTCAGCTTTGACAAACAGTTGGTGGACTAGGAAGCTCTAACTCTGCCCTGACTTGGTGGACATGTTCCTCAAGCGAGGAAGAGAAAACCAGTATATCGTCTATAAAAAACAATCATCCCTGTACTTGTGTACTTCATTCACAAACGCCTGGAAAACAGATGGGGAGCAGGACAAACCTTATGGTATATAACCAAGTGTTTGTAGTGCCCCCTAGTGGTCACAAAAACAGTCTTCCGTTCATCACCTTCTTTTATACGAATCAGGTTCTAGGCACTTCGGAGCTTGGCGAACCACTGGGCATTTCTGTTTTTCCAGGGCAGATGGTACTAGAGGCAATGGATAGGGGTTTTGGTAATCGTGGACTAGCTATGAAACATGTGTTGGTAGAATGAAGGCACTGGATCGAAGGGTCTACACACCCTTTTCTGATTTTGTGATTGATTGTGACAGAAGTAGTTAAATCTCACAAAAGAAGTGTGGGTGTGGCCATTAGAAAAACAGAGACAGAGTGATAGTGCAAAAAACTGTAGATTGTATTAAGCTGATACGCATGGAAAAAGCAAAATACATAACCATCCCAGTGAGCAAAATTTGAAAAAAAAAAAACAATAAAAATAAATTAAAAAAAAAAAGTAAATAAAAAAATGCACTCAATTCAGTTACCAAAAAAAATCAGAACATTAGCTGACAGTGTGTGTTAGTTCAGCTAATGCTATCAGAGTTCTGCTATTGCCTCTAGTCCAAAAATACAAAATATACAGAGGTCTAATTACCCAGCAGAACCTACCAGGGACAGCATGTCAAACCTGGGTGCTCACCAACACCCAAGACAAACATTTATAGCAAGGTGAGCAGCACCATTACTACAAAACAGGGGGAATACACGCATCACAAATACACTAAATTACATTTGGACAAACAAAAATTACATTGGAAAGAATTGAATTAACCATTAAACATGTTAAATCAATTACATACAAATACATTTCAAGAAGACACCATCAGTTCAGTAGGGGTTTTATGGCCCCTGTGGCCAAATTCAAATGGCTCGTTCCACCTTCCACCTAGGAACCAAATAAATTCCTATTATACGTAGTGGGACTCCTTTTGCTGCCGGACCTATACACCAGACAACACTCCCAAACAAACAGGTAATAGCATTTCAAGAAAAAAGGGAAAAAGGTTACATTACTGCTGAGCCCCGTGCACCTACTCAGTATAACCTAGAACAATAACATTAGCAGCAACATATGTCTCAATGTACGCGGCTTGTTCAGGACCAACCACACCCGGACCTTCAGCAGGGGGAACTACACGCTGCATCAAACCCTGCACAAGTTGAACCAACTCTCTTGGCTAGCCATGCGCTGCTCAAGACCTGCTAGATCCATGCCTGACAATGTCTAATGTCACACAAGACCAGGAGTAGAATCCAATAGCAGGTTTGTTAAAATTCAAACATGCAGCCAAACAAAGCAGACAAGGGATATCCAAAACCTAGACCAAAAATACAGACAAGGTATTACCAGGTAGGGAGCGGTGAGTAGCCTAGGCCCGTCAGGCCCGTCAGATAAACAGAGCGGGTGTAGCTGCAGATGGCGAAAGATGACGAAAAGAATGATTTACAACACTTTCGTTAAGAATGTTAAGTTAAGGCCTGATCCGGTCGAAAATGATAACCAACGCTCTGACACGGAGCCATCAACCTCCCAGGTTATGTCGAGCCCTGGTCCGGAGACGGCATCAGAGCCACATATGATCGACTCCGAGTCAGAGCCCAGTGAAATTAAAAAGGGGAAAGTGTATAGATTTCGAAGAGAGTGGCTTGACCAGTTTCCCTGGCTAAGATACAATAAACCCGAAAATATAATGCACTGCATTGACTGTAAGGAGTGTGGGAAGACCATGGCCGGCAGTAGTGCGTTTGTGACTGCTTCTAATACATTTAGAATTGAAGCGCTGAAAAAGCACAACGCATCTATCAAACACGTTACATGCCCGACAAATGCACTGCCCAAGTGTCCCCGCTTCCCGCTGCCTGTCGGCGGCAGGCAGCAGCAAACAGATCATCAGACGAGGCCGAGATGATAATCAAGTTTAACGTTGCCTACAATATTGCAAAAGAAGAACTTCCCTTCACTAAGTTCAAGTCCGAAGTAATTCTTTAGAAGAAAAACGGCTTGATCGTAAACCCGACGTACGGCAATGATGTCGCGTGCGCCCAATTTATAAGAGTCATCGCAGATACATTGAAAAAAAGACGTCTGTGCAAATTGCGAACAGTGCGTACATGGCATTCCTGATCGACGTAGACACAGATATCGCCACAAAGGAATGCGTCATTGTGTACGGTCGTATCTTGCGGAGAGGAAGACCGGTGAATGTACTGATTGGACACATTGAGGTCGAGCATGCCCATGCCCAAGGTAAGCCATGTCATGTCAATAATATGCCTACAGTCTCGTTACTGCATTAACCATATGTAATATTCTTATAATTGAAAATTTAAATATAAATATAATAAAATGAAAATTAAAAAGTAGATTGCATTATAAACTCTTGATGTGGTGGTATGACGTGGACTCTTGAAGTAAATGGTATTATCTTTTTTTTATTTGTTTAATTAGGAATTTATGCTGCCTCAAAGAAAACATTTGCTGCTCTTGGGGACCAGTGCAGTAACTGGCTGGAGAAAGTCATTGCTCTGGGTGCTGATGGTGCTACTGTTAATTTGGGCAGCAAAGGGGGTGTCATAGCCCTTCTGCAGCAAGAGGCAGGTGACCACATTGTGCCTTTCCACTGTATGCCTCACAGGTAAGACTAGAAGATAAGGTATGATTGTCACCCTAAAGTCACTGTGGGTTATTTTCTCTTATAGAGCAGATGTATCTACATTTAAAATTTGACTATCTTTTCAGATTGGAATTGGCAATGCTGTCAGGGCAGAGGGACAATCCAATGATGGGGCAATTGTACGACTTTCTACATTTAATTTGGAAGACGTACCATTTCAGCCCAAAGTCAATAAGAGCTCAGGGCCATTGGGGCTGACTTGGGGGTAAATTTGCTAATGCCCAGTGGGGTGAAGGGGACAAGGTGGCTCCCACATGTTTCAAAGGCCCTGGAGTCCTTTCTTAAACCAGGACAGTTAACTGCTGTGTACTGCCATATGGAACATTTGGCAGGCTCCTCTGCCAATGCAGACATTGCAGGCCGAGCTACAAAGGCCAGTGCATTCTTTCAAAAATATTCCTTTCATTAAAGCCACTTACGCCATTTTTTTTTCTTTAAGAAATTTAGTTCATTAATGTTCTATGTGACTATTTTTTTATTGTTGTATGATACAGGTTAAGAAATCAATGGAAGATGCCACTTTTGTGGCCTTTTGCCATTTTATTGCAGACATGTTCAGGGGGATTAGTAACTTTAGCCTCCTACTTCAGAGGAATGAGATCATCCTACCACAGGTAAGGGAGATGAAGTGGGATGTGTACATTTGAATTGTGCTTGGTCATCTTCAGCTGTGTTAATAATACTGCACTGTTATATCTAAACAGGCAGTTTGCAGCCTTGAACCACTGCTTGTGACCACAGAGGCAATGGCTGCGAGACCCAAGCCTGGTGGAAGACTGCCAGAGTTCCTGGCTGACATGAGGCAGAGGGTGAAATGGCAGTCTACAAATTCCAGGTACATGTATGGTTCTGTCTCCCATTTAAACAAAGAACAGTCTATTGGTACAAATATTTCTAATATCTAACTCCCAATCTCTATTCATGGTTTATGCAACACACAGACAATAACACTCAAAGGAGAGGCATCAAAGCTGGCAGGAGATGGTGTTGCTGCCACTAAACTTAAAGTAATGGATGCAACAATCAAATCCACTGTAAAACATTTGAAAGCAAGATTCAGTAGCCTCCTAGGCAAGTGCAGTCACCTTTCTTATAAACACATGTAGATGAGAAATATTGTTACTCATTTACTAAAATGTATTTGTTCTTACAATAGGGGAGAGTGCTTCTGAGTCTGACACAACCAAGGCTGTCACATGCTTCAACATTTTCAATCATGATAGCTGGCCAGAGAACCAAGAGGACTTAGTGGACTATGGTGCTGATGACCTTGCGTTTCTCTTGGATCACTTCTCCACAGTCCTGAGAAGGTAGCTGGTGGATTACTACAATATAATGTGTGCTGGTGGTAGATATGTGTTCATGTGCACAGTGATTAGCTGTGTAATCCACATCATTTTCAGAAATGGTGTAAACACTGAGCTTGCAAAATAAGTGTTTGTAGGCTTGAAGCTGTTAATTGCCAGGATGTTCAAAGACAAGACCTACCTCAGCCTTTGGGAGCTCATGTTGACCAGAGAGCCCTACTGCTTAGAGTACAAGGTCAGATTTTTGTTTTGTGCTTTCTTAAGATTGTATCAGTTTTGCTATCTAACACACACACACACACACACACACACTGCTTAAATAAATCTATTGAATGTATTTTTTCCCAGAACATCCTGCACCTTGTATGCATTATGCTGGTCCTCCCTGTCTCAACTGCAGTTTGTGAAAGAGGGTTCTCTGCACAGAAAAGGATCAAATCAGACATTATTATTCATTCAGACACAGTGGAAGATCTGATAAGAATCAGTGTAGAGGGGCCAAGTCTGGAAGATTTTGATGCTAGAGATAGTGTGGCAAGCTGGTTAAGCCAAGGCCAAAGACCAAGAAGGCCAAACTACAGGAGTTGGCCATCTGAGGGGCATGTGACTGTAATGGAGGATAGTCCATAAGACATTGAGCCATGAGATGTTCAGTTTGAAGCCTCTAAAACACTTGTACTTTTAATTTAGATTTTCTTTTTATTTCATTTATCTTGAGATGTTTTAAGTTTAAATTTCAGCTCACTGAAGCACTTTAAGCAACAACACTTTTTCAGTAAGTTACCTAGTTATTCTTGTAGAATTGTGCTTCAAATAAAGAACTTTATGTTGACCACATTGTTAGTTAATCATTTACAAGTCAATACTGCCTATATGGACAGCGATAAAAAAAAGAAAAGTGAACTTGTAAAACAGCAGTGTTAAATGTGATGCGGTTGAAAATTTGGGTGCAAAAAACTTTAGGCACATCGGTGCAACCAGTGCAAAAAGTTAGTCTAGAACAAAGAAATGTACTGAACATTCATCCAATACCATCCCAAAAGACTTCTCCCATTCATCATTTAATTACCACTTACGTGAGTATTGGAACAATTAAGTTCCTCTAACAAGGGTTATCACTGACCAGAGCCATGCAGCTACCTTTAGCGCCACTCCATCTGTCAATGGTATCCTTTTTTCAGCTTTTAAACTGTGTGCCATAACCGCTACTGCCACCCTGTGGCCGGAATCAGAATAGCAACTTAAAATTATGTGGCAAGCTGTCACAACAGAAAGCTCACAATCTCTCTCAATATTGAAATAAGCCTTGATATTACTTTATCAGATGGAATAGACAATCATTGGTGTCGCACCTCCCTATTTAGTAAACCCTGGCAGTTTAATTATGGCACACAATACAGTGACATTTACCTCCACCATGTTGCCAAAAAAAGCTACTCGATAAACATGCAGAATATTCTGTTGTGTTAATGACGAGTGAGCTGATCACTCAGGTCAAGTCAAGTGGCTTTTGTCGTTTTCAGCTCTGTCCAAGTTTTATCCAGAACAAGGGTGCCACATGGAACAAAACGAGAACAAACAATACAGTACAGACTGCAGAAAGTGCAACGTGCAAGACAATACAATCAATAAGACTCAGCTCCGAGTAGAGGTAATGAGTGTGAGGTACATAAATATTTAACAGGTAGGTACTGGTAATAAGGTACATAGAAGGTGCATAGAAATTTAACATGCTGTGGCGTATCTGCAGACAGCATACATCTCACATGAACCATCACTGAGGTAGTAAAGTGAGGAATGTATAAACAGGATGCAGACAGATTTAAAATGCTAGGGGTCGTTGGGGAGCGGGGTTCGTTCAGTCACTGTTGTTTAGAAGTCTGACAGCTTGTGGGACAAAGCTGTTGCAGAGCTGTGCAGTGACAGCACAGATGCTCCTGTACCTTCTGTCAGACGGCAACAGTGAAGAGAGTCTATGTGAGGGATATGTGGGGTCCTTCACAATGCTGATGGCCTTACAGGTGACCCTACAGGTGGTGTGAATGTCTGTGACCGAGAGGAAGAGAGACCCCTATGATCTTCTCAGCTGTCCTCACTATTCGCTGCAGGGTCTTGCGGTCTGAGGCATTGCAATTCCTGAACCAGGCGATGACGCAGCTGCCCTGTAGAACATGGTGAGGATTAGAGGAGGAAGATGAGCTTTCCTCAGTCTCCGCAGGAAGTAGAGGCGCTGCTGGGCTTTCTTGGCTATGGAGCTGGTGTTGAGGGACCATGTGAGGTTCTCTGTGATGTGGACGCTGAGGAACTGTGTGTTCTGGATGACTTCCACAACAGAGTCATTGATGTTCAGGGGGGTGTGGTCGCCTCAAACTCTTCTGAAGTCAACAACCATCTCTTTAGTTTTGTCAACATTCAGAGACAGGTTGTTGGTTCTGCACCAGTCCGTTAGCCGCTACACCTCCTCTCTGTATGCCGTCTCGTTTTTCTTGGTGATGAGGCCCACAACTGACGTATCATCTGCGAACTTCATGATGTGGTTTGTATTGTACTTCGCAGCACAGTCGTGAGTCAGCAGAGCAAACAGCAGTGAGCTTAACACACAGCCCTGGGGGGCACCAGTACTCAGTGTGGTGGTACTGGAGATTGTATCCTATCAGTCAGGAAACCCAGGACCCAGTTACAGAGGGAGGTGTTCAGGCCCAGCATGCTTAGTTTTCCGAACAGGTGCTGAGTGATGATGGTGTTGAATGCTGAACTGCAGTCTATGAACAGCATTCTGACGTAGGTGTCTTTATTGTCTAGGTGGAGAGTGGTGGTGATGGCATCGTCTGTAGAACGTCTGGGACGATACGCAAACTGCAGTGGATCCAGCGAAGGGGGGGAGCTGTCCTTTAATGTGCCTCATGACAAGCCTCTTGAGGCGCTTCATGATGATAGAAGTGAGTGCGACGGGACGGTAGTCGTTGAGGCAGGACACCGTGGACTTTGGCACAGGAATGATGATGGTGGTGGTTTTGAAGCATGTTGGGATGACTGCAGTGCTCAGAGAGATGTTGAAGATGTTCGTAAGAACACTTGCTGATGTAGCCAGTCACTGACTCTGTATACTCCTCCAGGTTGATGGAATCACCAGATGTTGCGGCTTCTCTGAACATCTCCCAATCAGTGTGCTCAAAACAGTCCTGAAGAGCAGAGACAGCACCTGGGGGCCAGGTTTACAGCTGCTTCCTGTCTGTTTTTGAACGTCTGATGAGGGGTCTGTATGCTGGGATGAGCATTACAGAGACGTGATCAGAGAAGCCGTAGTGGGGGCGGGGCTCGGCTCTGTACGCTCCGGGTATGTTTGTATACACCATGCCCATTACGTTCGAACGCCCCTAACCCCCCCACCCGCATTCACTACACTCCACACAAACACAGACGACATAACCAGTCAGTTAAAACAGACAGCTGAGCTGCACGGCGTCAGGGTATACGGGATCCAATCACTAACTACTAATCACTGCCACGGTGGTCATGAGCAATATCTGTTCTGCCTGTAATGTGCTGATGTGCTGTTAGCCATTAGCTTTGACGACAACAGTGTTCTTGTGTAGTCTGAAAATAACAGACTCTACAGGACAGAGCCTCACTGCTAAACATCCACAGTGTCATCGTTTAGCTGCTGTCATAATGAACTTCTGCAGTGGGTTAACAAAGTTGGACGGAAAGTTCGATTAGTGCTTTACACGCTCACAGAACACAAATCAAATGTCATCGTCATCGTAACCAATTCAGCTCAGTGAAATATTCTCTCCCTAGTCTACTGGATGAGCGTATGGTCAGTCTGTGTCAACCTGAAGAACGTCTCAAAGATCAGTCTGGGTAGGTGCAGGTCATAGAGGGAAACCTTAGCCCCGCCCACTCACACTGAAGTTATACAGGGGTTGGACAATGAAACCGAAACACCTGTCATTTTAGTGTGGGAGGTCTCATGGCTAAATTGGACCAGCCTGGTGGCCAATCTTCATTAACTGCACATTGCACCAGTAAGAGCAGAGTGTGAAGGTTCAGTTAGCAGGTAAGAGCACAGTTCTGCTCAAAATATTGCAATGCACACAACATTATGGGTGACATACCAGAGTTCAAAAGAGGACAAACTGTTGGTGCACGTCTTGCTGGCGCATCTGTGACCAAGACAGCAAGTCTTTGTGATGTATCAAGAGCCACGGTATCCAGGGTAATGTCAGCATACCACCAAGAAGGACGAACCTCCACCAGCATCACGTAGTGACCTGGCCACTATCCTGCAAGAAGAATGGCTTAAAGTCCCTCTGACCACTGTCAGCGTGTCATTCCCAAGACCAACTGACGCTGTATTGGCCGCAAAAGGAGGCCCTACACCATACTAATAAATGATTGTGGTCTAAAACCAGGTGTTTCAGTTTCATTGTCCAACCCCTGTAAGCACTGTTTAAGGGCGGCCTGCTTTTTGATTACTGCAAAACAGAAAACAGCCTATCAGACAGTGGTCATCTATGAATCTAAGGTATGGAAAGGGCTTATTAAACGGCTGTACATGAAGAATTTTATGCAGAATATTCATAAATTTACATAAATTTTATTCATAAATAATACATAAATTTTAGTAGAATGATAATACAAGTGAATACAAGAGAAACGTCATGTGACGCCTTTATATGATTCTGAACAGTGTTATGTTACGTTCATGGCTGCTTCAGTCTACTGTCCTGTGTTAAAGATATGGCCAAAATTTATATTGCGATATATTCCTTAATTTCGGTCGATACAATATAATTCCGATATCGATATAAATACTTAAAAACTTTACAAATTTACTTTAAAAAATTACTTTAAAATCTGTAACTAAAACAGTCTAAAAATTTAATCGAAGTCTTTGAAACCTCCTCACATAAAACTATATAATACTTTAGAAATAAAAATGGTCCAAAAAAATCAGTGCTCACTTTTATTTGCATATAGCCTTCATATACAAAAACACGACATCCCTGTCAATCATAAACCTCTAGGCATTATCAATATAAATAACCATCATTTTAAATTAAAACAGGCTTCTTCTTGTTCTCGACTAACATCACTTTCCTAAAGCCCTCGTTTTCACCGGCATTATGTCCTTAGCCAAAAAGTTTGTTACAGCTTTAGTGATGTCTGTATGACGCTTGGACTGTTTGTCATACGGCATGAATGCAACCACCGGGGACTGCTGCATGGGGTTCTCCTTAGCTGACGCAGATGCTGGCGATGTTTTAAGGACAGGTTGGCTTGAACGTTTTTGGTTCCCCATTTTTTGACTCTCAGAAGGTTCTATGTAGTGGAACCGCTTGAGGTGCTGGAACAGATCTGATGTGTTACCGCAGCTAGTCGGCACCAATCTCCGGCACAATGTGCAGCAAGCTGAAACCTGGAGTTTATCAGACTTTCGAAAGCCGAACCACGTCCACACCACTGAATTAGTCCTGCCTCTCTAATCAACGATGTCTTCTGTCTTTTCGCTTGTGGAGCTTGTTCGCTCACTTGTGTATTGCCGCCAGGGGCACTCATTTCGCATCTAAAATGTCCCGCGCTGGAGCCTAGCCTAGCCTATCTGGCTGCGTGCCTGTGAATACGTCATCACGCACGGACGTAGCCCGGCTAGGGAGGCCGATTGTGTTCAACTGTGCTTGAATGCAATGAACTGACGGCGCACTGTAAAAAAACATGCTCGTCAACGACAGATTCTGTAAATAATACATATCGAAATGATATCACCGTTATTGAAACATTTCTTATGGCGGTAAATACCGATATTTAATTATTGTCCAGGCCTAGTTAAAGATGGCAGGTACAGCTCTTCATGTGGGCGGTGAACATGTATGTGTACATTAGACCACATACAGACCACCAAGTTCTCTCTATTAACTCTCACCATACTCTACTACCTCACACTAGACACTAGTCTTTCATAACAGGAACAGTATGTGTATATATATATATATATATATATATATATATATAGCTAAAGTGCTAGCGCTATTAGCCTGTATACTCATCTACACCAACAGGAGAGCTAACTAAACTAGCCTACATGGATTTATAGAAGTCAAGAGAGCATATCAGCACTATGAAACACAGTCCATACACAGTTTAGCCTTACTACTGCATCATTTATCAGAGTTTATTAGCATTATTAGCAGTAGCATTAGCAGTGGGAGTAAGATGTGTGTATTTATGGGTAGAAAATATAAGCCTCCCCCAGACACTGGACAGCTGGACTTTGGCACTCTGTTCATGCGTTCCGTTTAGCTCGGAATTCGAAGCTCGGAATTCCGTCACCTCCGAGTTTGTTGCTGTCCAGTAAAACATTCGGAAAACCTAAATGAACGTCTCAGTCATTTTGCTGACTAGCCAGGTTAGCATTAGCCAGTTTCAGCCAATGCTAGCAGTACCAGTTGGTAGCTACACATTGTGTAGTACTTTTGCATTAAGTCCAAACACTGTAGTAACATCCACAGACAGAAGCTGGACAGGACTTTGTGTGAGGCTGATTTCATTATTTAACGGTGTAACTACAGCTAAAGCAGAGCAGCCATCTTAGGAGAGCTTCAGCAATGATGAGGTCGCTGAACCTCTCCCAAGTTTCCTGGTTCCAATTTCCCAGTCCAAATGGAAGTTACCATGAACATCGTGCAGAAATCTTTTATGTACTTTATAATAAACGCTGATGGCGGTACAGCAAAGCCAGGCTAGTCTAGTCTTCTTTTCCTAGACTCCTTTAATTAGACCTAAATGACTCCGGTTCTAGATTCACCAGTGAGATGTAGTGATATGCTAAAGCTGTGTGATGTTCCAGGAGTATAAATCTGATGGTCTAAACTCATGCGGTGTAAAGACAAAGTCTATACCTTTTTACTCTGAAGGGAAAAAATCTCTAGTGCAGTTTATTGTCCAAGGAGTGGACGGGGCATTTACCCGAGAGGAAAGAGGAAGATAAGCAGCGAGCTGCCTCAGAGAAAGAGAAGGAGGTGGAGGAGAAAGAGGAAGAGGAGCAGCAGGTGTTCAGAACCGCTGGAGACAGTAAGGAAGAGGAGTGAAGCTCTGGTGGATTTTCCAGTGAGGATGCTTCGTCTGAGGAACAGAGCAATAGGACAGACAGTGACCCTGCGGACAGACAGTGACAGCGGCTGCTAGTGAGACAGACTAACCCTGTTTAACACCACTAAGAGAGAAACAGATCACCTCAACACTGTGATAGTACAAAGCAGTGTTCAGTCATTGGTTGTAAAGCATTCAGCTCACAGCAGTAATGTGCTCAGTGCAGCTTTTCTTTATCCTGCAGGTGGCGATCACATCCCTATTGACAAGGTCAAACACGTCATTATGGTGAATGTAGCACACACACACACACACACACACACACTGCACACACACTGCTGTTTAAAGTTGGTGGTTAAGTCTAGAGGAGGACTAATGTGGAATAATATTCTCTGTTAAAGTACGTGAATGGAGAACAGAGGGAACTCCCACTGGAAGTGGTTCTGTTGGCGATGGCGGGTGAAGCCAAGGCTGCTACCAGACAGACCCAGCCCTTTGCCGTAGCACTGCTGGATTGGTATGAGCTACCGCAGGAGCTGGTGATCGTGATGGAGCGGCCTGTGCCCTCCATGGACCTGATGAACTACATCGAGGCTAGAGGAGGGTCCCTACAGGAACAGGAAGCCAAGGTAAGAGACAGTGTAGACACATGACTGCCTAGTAAGGAGTTTAATCTCCAGCTTCTTTTCGAGGACTTGACAAAGTGGTCTTGGCAGATCGTTCTGTTCTGCATGATGTAAAGACATGAAGAGTCTTCACAGGACGGTGCTAATGGGAACTCACCTTTCCCAGCTGCAGTCTAGCTTTAAGAACGTAGCTAGTACAGCGGCTTGTATAAAGTGGCGTGTGCTAACACTGCATCTGTGTAGTGAAAGTACCATAGTGGTCTTGTTGGGTAGAGTGGTTATCGCTGTGAGCAGCTGTATTTAAAATGTTCTGTCAGGTTGCGTTATAGACCCTAAAGAGGAGGTATAGACCCTAAAGAGGAGGTGAGTAAGTTTCATTGGCCGAACGTGGTGTTGGGAAAAAGTGGCTAGTAAAAAGACCTGTCCCCAAACCTAATAAGTGGAAATGGTCACATTAGTAAACAACCAGTCCCGTAATTCCACATGTGCTACCAGGAACAGGTACTTTCCATATGTGCGGTGGACCACACCAGAGTCCGAACCCCAGAACACTGATTTCAGTAGGACCAGGAATCCCACGGCTCCCACTGCCGTGCACATTATACCTCATACTCAATAATAAACTCCTAATGAGCTAACTAGATTGGGTCAGGTGTTTCAACTCCATCCTCTCATTCTTCTGTAGGTCATCTTGAGGCAGCTAGTTGAGGCTAAGATCAGCCTCCTCTCTAAAGGAGTCCTGCACCGAGACATTAAACCCAATAACATCCTGGTGCATATGGAGCCTGAGGGTCTGCGCATCCGCATTCTGGACTTCGGTGTAGGAAGTGTTTTGCGAGACCGCCCCTACACCGATTTGTATGGTATGTGGTTGTGGTGAACACCACCAAAACTTTAAAGAACCCTTAACTTCTTCTTTAAAGGCGTATCATGTAGTGTTTGGGTTGGGCTGAAGGTCTGGTTAGCCTGACCGCTATTTGCTAGACCTTTAGATGTACTCTGTAGCTTCAAGATCATCAAAGTGTCCTACATTATATGAAGCTGCTCATTATATCTGATAACAGGTTCTTTAGGGTTCCTCACACCAGAGAAACATCATTCGCTATCTTAAACTGATGAAAGTGTGTTATTGAGAAGTTTGATTGTGAACTTTTGAACAGAAGTCTTTATCGGGAATGTCCAGACGTGTCCACTCACTGCTACTGTTGGATACGCTCCCACTGAGTTCTGCCCGCAAGATTTCCATCAGGCAGAGCCGTCAGTAATGTGGCAGATCGGGACCGTGTTTTACACCATGCTACACGGAGAACGTCCCTTTAACAACACTTGGGAAATGATCACTAAAGACCCCACCCTACGTGATCAGCTGTCTGAAGGTGAGTGTGGACACACAATGCCCTACAGAGAGTCTCACTCGTGCGGTTCTTGTCCAGACATTGACAGAGACGGTCAGTCAAGACTCTAAAGCTGAAAGAAGCTGGCTCCTACAACAAGACAATGACCCTAAACACTCCTCAAATCCACCATGTACTTCAGGAATCACAAGATCAAGCTTTCCCCTGACTTTGAATTGGATACTGAATTGGAGTCATAAGTGTTCTGGGAGGAATAGCGAGAATAGAAAGAATCCTATCGGGAAATAAAAACAGTCTGGAAGGTGTGAAATTCTGAGTACTGAGTAAGCTGGGTGTTTCTTACACATGCCATAAATACCTTCTACTGTATCTCTGCAGGATGTAAAGATCTGTTGAGGAGCTGTCTGGACAAGCGTCCTAGAAGCAGAGCCACTCTGCACGATGTACTGCAGCACCCCTGGCTCCAGTGACTCCAACACCAACACGTTTGCTGCATCCTAAAACTGGACTGGTACGTAAAACATATACCACCATCATCAGTACGTCTACATTCAGACCGTGAATAGAGCAGTACCAGTAGCAGAAACTAGGTCTGAATGAGTACCGACTCAGAGTGCCGAGTAGCCTAAACCATGCACTGGTCATTTAGGGTAGTGGTTCCCAAACTCGGTTCTGGAGGAGCCCCTGTTGGTCCAGTTTGGTGTTGGGATGCGCTAGTATATATAGCTGGCACATCAGTATATATGTAGTATATGAGTGTGGGGAGGGTGTGATCTCTAGGAACAGAGAGAGAAGAGCAGATCTGTTTTTTTTTTTTTTCAGAGGACATCATGAAGAAGATAGAGGAGAGAGCGGAAAGGAGAGTGACAGATAAGAGAGAGCTCCTGTTTAGAGTGAACGGAAGAGGAGTGAAGACAGAGACCTCCTGTAGAAAAAAGAAAGGAAGGAGAAAGCAAAGAGAAGGAAGGAGGAAAGACAAGAGGACAACTGTTATGGAGAGAAGAAAGGAGGGAGGAGAAAGAGCTCCTGTAGAGAGAAGAAGTGAGGAGTGAGCTCCTGTGGAGAGAGAGCTGCTGTGTTCTTCTAGAGAGGCTGGAGTGTTTATCATTTCATCAGCAGGCCCGACTATCAGTCTATACCTTCAACAGTGACCTTCATCCACAACAGTGCAGAACATGAAGCGATAAAGCAGCGACTGGAAACACTGAGCTGTAATATCTGAACTAGAAGAACATGGAGCAGCTTCACTACTACATCCAGAGTGGAACACTAACCCTGAGAACCTTTATAGAACCCTTTAGAACATGATGTCAGAATAGTTATAGGTGTAGAGCTCAAACACCTGGTGGAACATCTTACAGCCAGTTAGGCTGATTAGCTGCAGGTCAGTAACATGACTGGGTACAGGAAGTGGATCTCAGAGAGGCGGAGTCTTTCAGGAGTAAAGACAGGGAGACCGCACGGACCAATAGTACAGCAGTTCAAGAAGAGCGTTTCTTAACAGAGCTCAGAGAGTTCATCCTTTACACTACACCATACCATTAAACGATCCAGAGTGTTCAAAGAAGCTCTGCAAGGCCAGGATTGGATGGCCGTCAGACAGCACTGCATTACAACAGACCCGGTTCTGTGGTGGAACCACTGCAAGAGCTCAGGAACAAAGAAGAAACCAGATGGAACCAGAAACGCTGTGTTCTGTGAATGCCATGTTCTCCGGACTAAAGAGGAAAGTACCCATCCAGCTAATCAGCACAGTTCAAAACCCAGCATCCATGATGGTGTGTGTAGGACATTAGTGCATGGGTGACGTTCAGAGGACATGTTTTTCAGAGACGGCCACATAAACCACTGTAAACTAATAAAACACAAAGACTAACCCACTTCAGGGACGACAAGGTTTCATTTGAACCAGAACAAATTTAAATTTTATAAAAATTTTTCTAATCACTCGTACTGATCCATTCAGCCGTCGTATAGAACTGTCTAGAACCGTCTAGGACTAGTAGTCTACAGAGCAGTATAAATACAGGTGATGCTCCAGCTGGAGTGTGTAGTGGATACAGAGCTACACCTAATTTAGAGGGCATCACAAGATTGCTCCATCCAGCAGACGCATTCTGCTACGTCTGTGGCCGTTCTATCAAGACCAGAGTGAAACAGTACTCGGTGAAAGCATCTGCTAAGAAGTGCAAGGCCTACAAAGCGTACCTCTGCATGCCTGTCGGGGATCAGGACAAACCCTGTGCACCTCATTTCACGTGCGGGGACTGCAGGAAGACTCTTGAAGGTAAGGTGGGCGATTGCTGCTTGCTTAGTCAGAATGTCTCCAGACAGAGCCAGCATTTAAATGCAACATGCAGTTAAGAAGTTATTAAGGAGCTTCTTTTCATCATTTCTTAGTATTTCATTCATTCATCTTCTACAGCGCCTATCCTTCTACTCTGTGAGGGGTGCTGGAGCCTATTCCAGCATTCACTGGGCAAGTTGTATTACATCGTGTACAGGTCTCCAGCAGCATGACCGATATTCACACACACTCACACCTAGCGGGGGCAATTTAGCATCTCCTACTAGCCTGACTGCATGTCTTTGGACTTTGGGAGGAAACAAGGGCACCCTGAGGAAACCCACACAGACACAGGGAGCACACAGAAACTTAACTCAGAGAGAATATGGGTTGGGAAGCCAGGCTCATAGTACTTCAGTGAAGCTTTATTACACAGCTAAATAAACACACGGTAAATACATTGTACGCAACAGTGCACGACTTTAAACAGCTGCAGCCCTGGATTAGAGGCAGCTAACAATCTAAATCTGAATACACAATGATCCCAAACCCCCCAGACTAATGTATGTAGTAGTATCAGAAGTATTGTGTGTGTGTGTGTGTGTGTGTTTGTGTGTATGTTAATTTATTATTATTATTATTATTATTATTATTAGTAGTAGTAGTAGTAGGAGTAGTAGGAGTAGGAGTAGTAATATTCCTCCCCATTAATGATATCAACTGTCTGTAAAGCACTTTGAGATGCCAGCCGCATGGGAGGTGCTTGATAAATAAACATTCATTATCCTATTTTTTATTATTTATTTAAAATGTTTTCTGAAATAGAAGATGAAGGTGCTTGCATGGCCTGGGTAAATCTCTGGTCCCAAAGTAGAAGTGCTAACATGTCACTGCTGTAACGTTTAATGCACACTATATTTGGGCTTCGTGCATGGTTTCATGAGCATATCTTACAATTTGAAAGGAAAGCATTTTTTCAGCATTCCTCACTGCAGAACCGTTTAATCCCAGTATGCTCCATTTAAGCCCACCTCACGTATTTCAATAGAGAATTTCCTCTAATACACGCTCAATACACTTTTCTGTTCAAACATGTTTAAAGAAAACAGTTCACTGTGTGACTCTAAAATACCGATCTACTTCACTATAGCGATACATGGATGGATGGATAGATAGATAGATAGATAGATAATGAATATAGATGTCTTACCATTTGTTTTTAGAAATGAAATGTCGACAGAGAAAGAACTACAGCACTACAAAGTGTTCCTCAGGCTAAAGTGATTTATCACAGTGAGGTCTACAGGTCTGCTTTACTGGCTGTTTATGAGCGCAGACGTGAACAGAACGTGGTTTCCATGTGGTTGTTAATACAGAAACATCTGAGGAAAAATCTGATAAAAAAGGTATGAATTTAAAAAGTCACATTTGGTGCATTAGCACACTTACTAGCACATTAGCATTTTAGCTAGTGTATTAGCATGATAGCTGGCATGTTATAGTTCCTGGTTTCTGTGTTAGTTAATGTGTTAGCACAAACCAGCGCGATAGTTCAGGTGATACCACGTTAATTAGTGTGCTTATTTGTGGTTACCATATTAAATTTGGCCTTGGCACGATGCCTAGCGAACTAGCATGTTAGCTTACGTGTTAATTCAGGCGTTAGCATATCAGCTTGAGTTTAGTGCTGTAGCTCACTCTTGGCACGTGTTAGCTCAGGGATAGGGGGTTAGCTCATGGTTAGCAGGTTAGCTTGTGCCTCCCCCATACCTACACTCACTACAGTCCTCGATCGGTCTCTGAGAAAGTAATCCTAGAAGATAAACACAGTTCCTGTGAGGTGCTTGTTGTTAAGCTAACATGCTGTCTGTGTTTTCTCACTATTAGCAGCCGACCTGGTTCTGAATAAACTGTACTGTGTCAGTGTAAAATTTAAAATACTGATTTTTTTATGATAAATGTTCTGAAAGCTGAAAATGGAGACATTGCTGCATTAAATCGCTTTTTCACACAGGGCCATGTAGGTTTGGATTTTTTTTCTCCCTTAATAATAAAAATCTTCATTTAAAAACTGCATTTTTAAACTGCACGACCAAACATGAATGTAGAAGGCGAGACCAAAGTCACGAAACAGACTAAGATCAGAACCAGAGTAGACAGAACCAGAGTACAGGGGAGAGACAGGGGGAAATGGTCAGAGGGCGGACAGAGATCGAAAAGCCAGAGAGTACAAGAGAACAAAAAGCCAATATGGACAAGAAAGAGATCGTCGGTGAAGAACGAGCGGGATCAGAACCAGAGTAGACAAACTTCGCAATTAGTGTGCGTTTGAGTGAGGCTTATATGCAGACTGATAATTGGTGACAGGTGGACTAACACTCAGGAGACCTAGGACGGGAATGATTGGGAGACTGGGGACACATGGGTGTGACGTCATCGGGTGATACACTTTGGGAAGTTGAGTCCGGGGGAGCGGTGGAGCCGGGGAAACCCGGAAGTGTGACAGTAACACACTCCATGAAACTTAAGACAGGAGCAGTTTAAGCATGTTGTGAAAGTGTTTTAAGCAGGTGATCAAATCATTCTTGGATATTTATGCAGAATTTCAGAATTTAGATTTTTTTAAATATAAATATTAGTAGAATGATAAAACCAGTGAATACAAGGGAAACGTCATGTGACGCCTTTATATGATGCTGAACAGTGTTATGTTACGTGGCTGCTTCAGTCTACTGTCCTGTGTTAAAGATGGCAGGTACAGCTCTGTATGTGGGCGGTGAACATGTATGTGTACATTAGACCACATACAGACCACCACGTTCTCTCTATTAACTCTCACCACACTCTACCACCTCACACTAGACCCCCCTCTAAACTGTCAGACCTTCATGACCTCACACATTCTCCATCTCCACGGCAGCTACGGAACTATACCTAGTGTCCATTATGACATCATCAGGTCTTCTGTACTGGTCATATATAGGAGGTGGAGCTGAGGGTAAGGACACACTTACGTTCAGTCTCTGAGCTGAGTGACTTCGTGCTACCTAGTGAAGCAACTTCGTAGAAACCATGTCAGTGAACCTCCTGCGTTCCAGAAAAGTCAGAAGTGAGTTTACTCTGAGGTGTATTTAATCTCATAGTGATTCATCAGTAATTACACCATGATGAACTTTTAGTGAGAACTACATGTGCAGCTACAGCAGAAACCATTCTGTATCTAACCAGCACGGGTTCTTTACATGGTGGAAGGGTTCTTCAGATGAAGAATGTGCTGTATATGGACGAGTTCTACTATAGTTCTAAAGTCTATCATGTACCAATAGAAGGACTCTCTTTATGGCTAAAAAGAACCATCTACATCACATCCCCCATCAGTCTAAAGAACCCTTTCACTATGCAAAGGCTGCATGGATCATGTGCACGAGTGTTCATAGATCTACATAGAATCACTTTCTGTACAACCCTCTTTGTAAAGTGTGCATTGGGGATTCAGCCATTAGCAGCACAGCTGCCTGTTTAATACGTAGAGCACTGCTTGTTTCATGGCGTACGTAGTGCACTATGTAGGGACTAGGGAACCCTTCTGGACTTTGTATGTGGCTGATTTGATTATTGACACTGTGTAATACTACAGCTAAAGCAGAGCAGCCATCTTGGATTTTGAGGACGGGGTTAGTAAGGCACTTCCTTACAAGTTTCCGGGTAGGAAATCTGAGTTGTTTGGGAGCATTCCAGCTGAATTTTCTGAAGTCCCAGTACAAACAAAAGACAGCATGAACATAACCCAGAAAAAATGTACTTTATTATAAACACTTGTGTGACATAAATATCATGCAGCTGATGGCAGTTCAGCAAAGCCAGGCTAGTCTAGTCTTCTTCTCCTAGACTCCTTTAATTAGACCTGAGTGACTCGGGTTCTAGATTCTCCAGTGAGATGTAATGATATGCTAAAGCTGTGTGATGTTCCAGGAGTATAAATCTGATGGTCTAAACTCATGCACCTTTTTACTCTGAAGGGAAAAAATCAGCCTCTCCAGTGGACGGGGCGTCTAGCAGCACCTGCTTCATCCCTAGAGGGAAGAGGAAAACCTTCAGCAGCGAGCTCCCTCAGGGAAAGAAAAGGAGGAGAGAGGAGGTGGAGGAGAATGAGGAAGAGGAGCAGCAGGCGCTAAGATCCGCTACAGACAGGGAGGAAAGATGCTGGAACTTTTGTGAATTTTCACACTCTGTGTCCAGTGAAGATGTTTCATCTGAGGAGCAGAGCAACGGGACAGACAGTGTCCCTGAGAATTCACAGAGTGACAGCAGAGACAGTGAGGACACCAACATTGATATACTACTGAGAGGTGTGTAAAATGGCACTAGTGTACACACACACACAGGGGGCATATATGGATCACTAACCTCTCTACTTTTCCTGCAGATGTGCTGGATGTTAAGTACATCCAGGGAGACTGCCTCGGTGAAGGAGGATACGGCTCTGTGTACGCCGGCTACCGGAGAGAGGACCTGCTGCCTGTAACTAACACTCACACTTGTACAACTTCTGCCGCTGTAGTAAAGAGCGGCTGTGAGACAGACTAACCCTGTTTAACACCACTAAGAGAGAAACGATTACCTCAACACTGTGATAGTACAAAGCAGTGTTTAGTCATTGGTTGTAAAGCATTCAGCTCACAGCAGTAACGTGCTCAGTCCAGATTTACTTTATCCTGCAGGTGGCGATCAAACACATCCCTCGTGACAAGATCAAGTACGTCATTATGGTGAGTGTAATACACACACACACACACACACACACACACACACACACACACACACACACATTAACTCAGACTAATTAACACTAATAACCTGATAACAAATTACACATGAACCAGTAAAAGTCTGGAACTGAACACCAGCAAGGTGGATCTACAGGATAGCAGTGTGGTGAAGTCTGGAGGAGCCCTCTCTGGAATAACATGCTCTCTTATAGGATGTGGATGGAGCACGGCAGCAACTCCCCCTGGAAGTGGCCCTGTTGAAGAGGGCGGGAGAAGGGGAGGCCGTTACCGGAGGGACACCAGGGGCTCCTGTGGCACTACTTGATTGGTACATGCTGCCGGACGAGCTGGTGATGGTGATGGAGCGGCCGGTGCCCTGCATGGACCTGACTGATTACATCGAGTTCAAAGGAGGGTCTCTACCAGAAGAGGAAGCCAAGGTGAGAGGCAGTGGTGCTCAAAGACTCTCTCTCGTCTACTGAGCCTGGAGTTCATTTAAGATACACGTACACACTTTTCCCCATCAACCCCACTTAATCTACCCAGTTAGCCTACACCAGTTAACCTGCACCACTTAACCTGCAGCAGATATCCTACACCAGTTAACCTGCACCAGTTAACCTAAACGGTTAACCTGCCCGTTAACCTACACCAATTAACCTGCACCAGTTAGCCTACACCAGTTATCCTGCACCACTTAACCTACACGAGTTTACCTGCACCAATTAGCCTACACCAGTTAACCTGCACCATTTAGCCTACACCAGTTAGCCTACAGGTGTCCGCTAAGTGTCTGTATGTGACGGTGATGGCGGCTGATGGTTAATGTGGTGATAATCGTGGTGAATTCCAAAAAGTACGAGAGAACTGTTTCTCCATATCACGTCCTACATCTCCACTGTACGAACTCCATCCTCTCTTTCATACTGTAGGAAATCTTGAGGCAGCTAGTGGAGAGTATGATCAGCATCCACTCCAAAGGGATCCTGCACCGTGACATTAAACCAGGGAACATTCTGGTACAGACGAACCCCGAGGGTCCACGTGTGCGCGTCTTGGACTTTGGCTGCGGCACCCTCCTGAAGGAGGGCCCCTACACCCAGTATTCTGGTAAGGATTTACAGGGAACGCCGACAGAACTTTGGAAAAACTTTACATTCTTTTAAAAGGAACTTCTTAAAAAGTAACAACAGTAACATTGTAGGTTCCTGTATTATTGAAAAGGGAGACTGCGAACCTTTGATAGTTAGTGTTTATAGTAAGTCCAGAAACTTCCACACGTGTCCACTCGCTGTGTTCTACTTTAAAGGGACGACTCTGTACACTCCTCCTGAGTGGTACCTGCAGAGGTCCTACCTGGCTGAGCCATGCACAGTGTGGCAGATTGGAGTTGTGCTGTATGTCATGCTGTGTGGAGAGCTCCCCTTCGTGACCTCTGCAGAAATCGTTGGCGAGGACTTCTACCTCCCAGTCCACCTGTCTGAAGGTAAGTGTGGATCCCAACAGAGTCTTACTCATACAGAGTTTTACACCACCCCCTAAACCCACACACAGTTCTGACTAAGTGTGTCTCTGTGCTTCTGCAGACAGTCAAGATCTTCTGGGTGGATGTCTGGACAAGTGCTCTCAGGCAAGACCATCTCTCTACGACATCCTGGAGCACCCCTGGCTGCAGTGACCACCATCAGCCAGCTTCTTTATTTTAAATTACCTTCTTTTAATCCCTTTATCACCTTTTAATTTATCCCCCCTGAAAGAAACCGTTCAGCCCAAAATCTCATTTCCACAGTTTCACACTGACTCCAGGTGTAGTCAGTCGCCGAGATGTTCAGAGCGGAGACACAAAACTGCACTCATTAGCAGAAGTGCTGATCTGGAATCTGAGATCAGCTCTGCTTTGTGGAGATCAGCCCTGGTGTGGTCTGAAACAGCATGTAGTGTGGAAGTGTGCACAGAAAGTCCATGGACTAAACCACTTTGACCTCTAGTGCTCTTTTAACATGTGCATGCAGTAACATATGTCCACCAGAGGGGGCTCCAAATCCCCACATCCTGCATAGTGTAGCTCTAAAACCACTAAACGTGGACTGCGTCCGGAGTGAGTGGAAAACTGGATAAATGTGTATTTACTCCCTGAACTATTCCTTTCATTTAGTGCCCCTCATTTAAACCCCCAAATCATTCTATTCCCCTTATCCCTTCATGTACCAAATAAACACGTACATGTTACATCATGACTCAGTTCATCTTTGTAATGACGAGAGAGAATTAATGGCGGTGCAGATGGGACAGTCAATAAATAGATATACGGTGAGGGATAGAATGTGCTTGTATGCATGCCTGACAACGATGGAGTATGTTCCTAATGTTATGATGGATGGTGTCCTAGGGGATCTCCTCCTAGATCTGGACCAGGGCATCACTGAGCTCCTGGACAGTCTGAAGTGCAACCTGGTGGCGTTGCATGGACCGAAACATAATGTCCCAGAGGTGTTCTATTGGATTTAGGTCAGGCAAACCGGTGGGCCAGTCAATGGTATCAAATACTCTCGCCACATGAGGCCGGGCATTGTTGTGCACCAGGAGGAACCCAGGACCCACTGCACCAGCATAGGGTCTGACAACAGGTCCGAGGATTTCATCCTGATACCTAATAGCAGTCAGGGTGCCGTTGTCTAGCCTGTAGAGGTCTGTGCGTCCTTCCAGGGATATGCCTCACCAGACCATCACTGACTCACCACCAATCCAGTCATGCTGAATGATGTTGCAGGCAGCATAGCATTCTCCACGGCGTCTCCAGAGCCTGTCACGTCTGTCACATGTGCTCAGTGTGTAAAACCTGCTCTCATCTGTGAAAAGCAGAAGGCGCCTGTGGCGGATCTACCAATTCTGGTGATCTGTGGCAAATGCCAGTCGAGCTCTACGTGTTGGCCAGTGAGCACAGGGCTCAACTACAGGACGTCGGGCCCTCAGGTCACCCTCATGAAGCCTGTTTCTGATTGTTTGGTCAGACACATTCACAGCAGTAGGGCTCTGGTAGTGCTCATCTTGTTCCTCCTTGCACAAAGGAGCAGATACCGGTCCTGCTGAGGGGTTAAGGACCTTCTACAGCCTTGTCCAGCTCTCCTAGAGTAACTGCCGGTCTCCTGGAATCTCCACCGTACTCTTAAGACTGTGCTGGGAGACACAGCAAAGCTTGTGGCAATGGTCTAGTAACCCTGTAGAGAGGGAAACCATGAAAGAACAAACTTTCCACTCTGTTTATGTCAAATGAATTTGAAGTACACATTTCACAATTGTCCTTCAGAACAGGTACATGAGCTCTTGTTTACATTCTTCAATGCTATCATTACATTACATTCAGTATTTTCTGTCTATGCTTTCTTTCAAGTTTTAACATCAATCTGATTCAAATAAAAACACAAGACCAAAGACATTATAACATTTTCTGTCAAACCCTTTTACATGCATCACTTATACACTCACACATACGCTTGAACATTTTTAATGCATTGTAATACATGACCACGCGCACCTTTTTAATTAGATGCAGCACGCGGGTACCCCGTGGTGATTTGCTAACCACGGAGAGTTTAGCTGCTTAGCCGCTACGTTGCTAACAACACCAAACACAGATAATTCCGTCTAAAACGCTTCCCGAACAACAAAACACCGTGTACGTATTACCATATACTGGATTAAACTTCCATAAAAGAAATATTCATGTTTTGTTCGTTTTTACCAGTAGAGAGGGAAACCATTAAAGAACAACCTTCCCACTCTGTTGTCTCGTCTGTGTCTTTATGTCGAATGAGCAACGACACAGCGAGAGCGCCCCTCCGAGGCTGAAACAGGCATGAGCAATCGATAATCGTTTTAATCCAGTATATAAGACAGTACTAACAGAAAACAGATTTCTCAATGCACAAAACGGTGTTTTGATAGACTGATAGCTTTTTTAACCCAAATCTTCCTTTTTTAAGAAACAGACAAATTAATTACAATAGATGTACATGAAAAAAATCTAAATAGTAATGAAGGTACATATATAAAGATGTCTAAATTGAACCCTTCATCAACACATTAATTTTTGCATGTTAAGGATGTGCCATCCTTCAGTAGTTGGACTACCTGTGCAACCTCTGTAGGGTCCAGGTACCACACCATGGTACTAGTAGTGACGCTGACCCAAGTCAACTGCAAAACCAGTGAAAAATCAGTGGGAAAAGATGAAGGGGGACAAAATGTCAATGACCCCGTCCTTTTAAACCATTCCTGTTTTGGGGGGTGTCTCATTGTTGCTCCTCTACTACACCTGTTGTTAATTTCATTAACACCAAAGCAGCTGAAACTGATTAACGGCCCTCCCTACTACTTAACTGACCAGTTGATGCTATACTCTGATTAAAAAGTGTTCCCTTTATTTTTTTGAGCAGTGTATATATATATGCATCTGTCCTCACACACGTCGTATGAACTTGAGTGACATCCCATTCTTAATCCATAGGGTTTAATATTCGGTTGGTCCACGCTATACAGCTTCTGGGAAGGCTTTCCACAAGATTTAGGAATGTGCTTATGGGAATTTCTGACCATTCTTTCAGAAGCTCATTTATGAGGTCAGACACTGATGTTGAATAAGAAAGCCTGACTCGCAGCCTCCTCTCTGATTCATCACAAAGGTGTTCTATCAGGTTGAGGATCTAGACTCTGTGCAGGCCAATCAAATTCTTCTACACCAAACTCCTACATCCATGTCTTTATAGAGCTTGATTTTGTGTACTGGTGGGCAGTTGGGCCATCCCCAAACTGTTCCCATAAAGTTGGGAGAATGTAATAGTCCAGAATATCTTGGTCTGCTGAAGCATTAGGAGTTTCTTTCACTGGAACTAAGGGGCCGAGCCCACCTCCTGAACAACACCCCCACACTATAATCCCCCCTCCACCAGACTTTACACTCGGCACAATGCAGTCAGACAAGCAACTGCCAAACAGACTCGTCCATCGGATTGCCAGACGGAGGAATGTGATTATATATATGTAAATGCTACCCTTTAATGTTTCGACTCGATGCTACAGGCAACCCGGGGCTAGCTGCCCTTACAAAAAATAAGTTTATTCTAGTGTGCTATTAGTATACTTCTTTTAAACTAAATATAGATGAGTATACTTCCAGTTTACTTTTTACATACTTATTAGTGATATACTAAACACAACCATACCTAAGTATACTTGACTTATACTGACAAGTACACTAAAAAGTCTTAGTACGTTTTGATTATACTTGTATTTAATCTTTTGATTGAGATATACTTAAGAACAGTAGTTATGTGTTCTTGCCTTATAAAGTATATTTGGTTTGTATTTTTCTGAAACTGATCTATGTACAGTGCTATTAACCAACACAAACCTAAAAACCTACAGAAACAGATAAACATTTGGCTGATTTTATTGACAATACTTTTCCAAGGTGTGACAGTATTGTAACAGGTCAATAGTCACCAGACGTTTTCTCACTTGGTCTCTTTGCCAGAATATTTGAAAATTGCTGCATATTTGCAACAAGTTGTCCCTTAATTTCCATCAAGTGTAGGACAGAGTGGTGAAACATTAAACGTAATCACTGTCAAACTTGAAAAGCAAATCCCTGTTTTTCAATAAAGAAATCAAGTGTCATAAGAACAATGTAATGTGGGGCTTAAATCTCAGTTTGGCATGTTTACATCACTGTTTGGAAGTAATGCCATTCCTGTGTTGCCTCATATTTTTTCACTGTTATTATTACTTTGTGATAACTTTATGGAAGGTATAGTTTGTGGTATGGAAGTATTTCAACAGTTCTAACAAAGACACATGACAAAATGACTACAGTGTTCCATTTTGGATGTGACCGTGATAAAGATCAGTACCTGTTACCTTCAGCATTGAACAAAAATGGAACATTCCAAATATTGTGCTAAAATCCTCCAATTAGAGCAACAAAAAAAACCTTCTGGCCCTAGATTTGTCAGGGTGAACTAACGTCCGATATCTGACTAAATCTGTTCACAAATACATTATTTTCAGCGGAAATAATACGGCAGTCATATTTATCAGGCTCACTGTGGAGTAACCTCACCATACGACGTTTATTCCCAGTAAACACAAAGCAGACATTAAACCACAAAACAGGTTATATAGTATAGTAATTTTGCTGATCGCATTAGTGTTCAGATACGTATGTAAAAAAAAATACGCCAATATGCCACTTTGACTGTTTTGTTGTGTTAGTTCTGGATGGTGAATTTGGGGTGATAGAACGTTAAAGTAATGTTTTGTTTCTGTGTTCTAGGCAGGAAGTTCCCTGACTTCAGCATCAAAGATGTGAGACGCATCATAAGAAAAAAAAAATGCAACAACGAAAGTTATACCAGGCAGGCCCCTGCAAAGAAGACCACGTAAAATTTTAAAATTTAACTAAATTTTCCCCATTTAGTTAAACATTTTTGGTTGGATTTGGTTGACTGATTTTGTAGAGGCTACACTCAAAAACACACTTGCCTGTGTGTATGTTTGTGATTTGTTTGGAAATGATCTACCATCCGGTACAATATTTGTTTGGAAAGTTTGATTTATAAAAAAACAAATGTTCTTAATCCTGAGTATATCTTGTTTATTTTTACATATGTAGTCCCCTGGTAAGTCTACTTAAAGTACAGTTAAAGGTGCATTTTAAGTATAAAAACTAATTTTAAGTGCAAAACTAATATATAAGTAATAAACTAGAAGTATTGTTAAGTTCACTTAAAAAAAACATAAGTATACTTGCAGTATAAAAACCACTAAACTAGTAGTTTACTGAGAGTATACTTAAATTTACTTTCATAAACTAAAAAATGGGATAAGTAAATAGCTAGTAAACTAACAGTATACCTATAAGTTCCCTTTTAGTACAGTTCATAGTATAGTTGCAGTACAAAATAAAACTTGCATGTGAACTAGTAGTGTACTCAAAGTTTACTACTCTTACACCTAAAGTATACTTGAAAGTATACTTCAATAAACTAAAAAGTGGGCCAATTTAGTCCCAAGAAGTACTGAAAGAGTACACTTACAAGTATACTACTACTACATTAATATTAATATACTTACTACATAAAGTATACTTGGGAAATATACTTGAACCTTACTTAAGTTTACTTAATAAAACGAACTTTAAGTATACTTTTTTTGGTAAGGGTGGCTAGCATGCTAAATTCAGTAGCTATCTCGGCAACACTATACACAGATGTCTTCAACACACAACACATTTGGTTGACAACAAGCCCTCCATATCTCTCAATTATGAATCCAATGAAATGAATGTGCTCCAATACTGTAGGTGGCGCTGTGAAGCGCTGTGGTCGGAGTATGCCAACCCACCAGGCCACAGAAGAAGTTGTTGCTTTCGGCCCCTCACGCACACTGACAGGTATGAAACTCTGAACTATGTTTGTGTTATTTCTTACAAATGTTTTATCTTTTAATGGTCCTAAACCTCTACAACCTGTAGCCCGATACCCACCGCATCAGGGCGAGAAGCGCGGCGCGGAGATATACCTTCAGCCTAATCGATTTTCCCCCTGTCAGTGTTGAAGAGCTCAGGCCGGGTGCTGTGGGTAAGCGGAGTCCGGCTGTGTTCCAAACGGGGCGCTCCTCAGACAATAGTGCACTATTTGGGTGTAGCCGTTAGCTCGTTTCACGCCCTACGTAGTGCGCTACGCAGGGAACAGCGCGGAGTATGAGACACAGCCCTAGAGTCGGAGTGATTAGCCGCTAAGCTAGTGAGACCTCACTGATTAAAACTGTGCGGTTAAATCGCTAAAATACGGCGTGTGTTCGTAAGTTTGCAGCTTTGTTCAATTCGAAGCAACGGCTTTGTTGGCTTGTATGTCACTGAGGTGTGTTTAAGTCACGTGTAAGTCGTATTTAACTGGCTACATTTTGAGTTCAACGTTGAGGAGATTTAGCCTCCCATGAATGTCAATGGGGAGGGCTTTCCCGTGTTATTGTTGGTACTAGCTCATTTTAACGTTCGTACGCCTGTAAAGTGACGTTGTTGTGTTTTAATAGTGTCTCTAAAACATGAAACTGAGCTCAGGTTTCTGTTCGCCAGCTTCTTGTAGGAATTTCCCCCGTTCCACCTTAAATGGTGCAGCAGTTACGTGTAGTTACATGCTACATTTAAGGTGGAGCGGTAGAGTTCGAATAAGAAGCTGCACTGAGCTTCATGTCTAAAGCAGGGGAGCCATAGTGGAGCCACAGACCCCTTAGTCATGATCCCTTCAGAGTAGCTGCTCGACTTCCTCTGGAGGACATGGGTTTGGTTCCTGTCTTCCCCTACACACACACACACACACACACACACAGAACCAAAGGTAGCCACTATTGAATAGGTTCCAGTAATGCTGTGAATCTATACAGTGTCCTGTAACTTAGTGACCGCCTGCGTATTGGTGCTGCATATAATGCACCGTTTGAATTGCGGCCCATTTTAATTATGGGTCCCATGTGGACTTGTTGAAGCCAACAGCAAATGAAACACTAGCAGTCTAAGATCTGAATAAAGCAGTGTACGCTCTCTAAGCAGTGTCTCAATCACTGGCGGGAGGACGTGACCATGCTGGTGGTCATTCCTGTCTTCTAAATAGACTTACTGCGCCCCTTATGTGTGTGTATACTATATATAGTATATGTACTACATCTGGCTAGATAGCTACAGTAGACTCTCATCCCTAGTCGTGGAGGCAGCCTGTCTCTGCTTTCCCTTCACCCAACACACCTGTTTCAACTTACCTGCTCATTAACAAGCCCTCCCACACCTGCAGGGGGGTGTACTAAAGCAGGGAGTCCAGCAAGATGGGCAGGGCAGGGTGCTTCCAGAACCAGGCTTGAGAAACGCTGGTCTAGACCACCCAAGCTTACCAATTAACCACTCCACCTCTGGCTTTAGCTTCCTCTACCAGATAACCATCAGGATACCTGGTCACGTGTAATTTGTTTTAGCCAGAAGCCAGATAGCCCCGCTGGTTTGTACAGATAAGTTTATGAGTCCCCGTCTTCAAAAAACAACTGGAGTCGGCGTCGGGGGTGGTCTTTGGGTTTCGGGGGGTGGCCCTAATTCCATATACATCTTCCAGATATAGAAAATAAACTATATATATATATATATATATATATATATATATATAATAGTCTATACTTGCTATTCTGTCCCTGGCCTCCATTCTGAACTGTAACACTGCCACTTAGGCTACTCATTGGGTGTAACCAGTGACATCACCTGCATACCAGATCCCACAGCTAGTAGTGTCCAACATTGGCGTCCAAGTACTACCCTGGCTCCCTACTACTCCAGACTTGAACCCTATTGAGCATCTGTTGGACCACCTTGATGGCCTTGTTCCCTCTATGGATACTCCTCCATGCACCTCCAGCAGCTGTGGGATGCACTGCAGTCAGCATGGCTCCAGATACATGTGACAACCTACCAGGGCCTTGATTGATTCACTCCCAGCCCGTCTAGCTTGCTGTCCATGCCGCACACGGCGGCTTACTCTGGATGTCAGCCATCCCCATGGATGTGTGGGCCCAGAGAATGCCCTGAAAATGTGACTTCCTTCATGAGCGAAGCACTTCCTGTTGAAAGTAGGATAATAATGGGACTCGAGTGTGTAGATATTAATGTCATACAGTGTCAGAGTTCCTAACACAGTCTGAGGCAGTCATGCTAAGCTGTGTTAATGTGCTATTGCTAATGTGCTAATGTGCTAACTGGTACACAGAAGATTCCATCCCCTGTTAGCTACGTTAGCCTTGTACCTGCAGTCCTTCAAGTGGAAGTTGTGTGTTTGATTCTGAAGGTTTTTATTAATGACTAATTAATAACTCCAGTTATTAATAGTTGTAAGTCTAGTATCTGCAGATTGACACTAAAACATTGATGCTTCCAATCCTGGCGTTTCCTTTTAGGAAGCGATCTCATATGACACTATCGATACTAAGTGTTTCTCCTTCTGTGCTCTCCCTCTGCTTCCCAACACTCCTAGCTCTGAAGGCTCTGTAATGGAGGAGCTACTTCCATAAACACTGTTTTTAATGTCCATCATTTGTCAAGTTTTCTACAGATGCCAGTAGGAATTACCATCGTTACGTGTTCAAGGACACTTTGAGATTAGTATCCGCATGTTAACCACTGAGTTACTTGATATCGGGTCCAGAAGAAGGCTGGTGATAGGGCTGTATGGTAAGGATATCCAGTTGCGATTCTTTTGCCTGACGTTGCAGCTGCGGGGCATCCTTTTGAGACCTCTCGCTGGCCAGGCTACCAGTTAGTCGTGGTTGTGATGTCACAACATGTAGTTGTTTGGTTGCTTCTGATTGATTTGCCAGGCACTTGGCAAGCTCTGGTTTTGGGTTCACCAGCTAAAACGAGATTGTTGATAAAATGGCTATGATTAAAACTGCAGCTTTTACGGTTTTAAAATTTGTACCCTTGTAAAATGCTATAAGATGAATCAGCCCTAGTTGCTACTATCTGGTACCTTCAATGCATTAAACGTAGTCTAGAACGGCCTATGGTGTCCGGAAGGTGTCATTTGACGGACATACCGAACACTTGATCACCGTCCATAGCGTGTATGCTTCCACTCATGGCTAGCTTTAGCTACTCACTTTTGAGTGACTTAACTCCCCAGAGACACAATAGCCGCTACTTTGTTCAAGTGTACATGTGGAAAGACACGTCATATGAACTGGGGATTGCCGAAATTCCATGGGTCTTCGTCTGCAGGACTCCTTGCTGACTTGCTGAGAATTAAGCTGGTAAATCAAAACTTGGTTGCAAGTATGTGCATATATGCTCGCGTGTTGATGGCCGATCCATGTTGGGTGGAGATTAATCACCATCGTACTGCTGGCTTTTCTTTTTGGTTTGTTCTGTTCCTCAGTGAACGCTCCTTCTCTGTTTCTGCAGACTCCGAAAGCAGAACAGCAAGTCGTCCCTTCTCCCCACCCCAACATGGCCGACTCCATGGAGATAGACGATTCGTTGTACAGGTAATCAGGTTTATTTGGAGGCACAACTGCAGCCCACATGTCAATATTTGCGGTGGTGCTACTTTGGGAATGATGCCGTAAGCCGTGCTTCCCAACCCCTTGTTATGATGTCAGCACGGATCTGCCCATATTTTCTTTTTTTTCACTCCTGAAATCATAGTTAGGTGTGATATGGAAACGTTCCTCCCACTCTCTAGATCATGTGGTCATGATCATGTGGCAACTAAGTTTGCAACAACAGCCCATTTTGAATTCAGGATTAATTTATTTATTTATTTTGGCTGGTCTAAAATCTATAATGCCCAGTGTATTCACCTGTTCAGCCCACAGCAGGTTAGCCCCGCCCACTCATAATGACATAAGTAGTGTTGCTGCTGTTTTGAATGAGGTACAGCACAAGCAGCCGGTCAGAACAAATGTCATTTACATACATCAAGTTACCAAATTGAATCTACGCGTCTGAGCAAACACTGGATGCGTAGAGTTGGATTCACCCAAAGCCCCGTGATACCAAACAAGCCTTTAATGGTCATAACAGCAAGTCGTTAAACAAAGAAATCAGGTGACCTAGGGTGGGAAACTCTTCCCTTTCATTTCAAAACTCAAGTTTTGTGTTTAACCTTGCAGACCAGTCTTGTTAACCTTGTTCCAGTCTACACTGATGGCTTCGCTAAGTGATAGTGGTGTCTCAAAACAGTACCGCTAGTTTAATAGCACTGTTGATTATATTTAGCATACTCAGTACATAGTTAGTATATCAGAAAATTAGATTTTCAGTATAGTAATCATGAGTGCAAGAAAGAACACTAAGTGTCCATTAGTATAGTTATTTATTTATTTATTTATTTATTTATTCCCTCCTGGGCACTCATTGTACTTAGGTGTTGGTCCATTTTCCTAGAACCATACATTTATTTAGCCATTTATTAGCATATTTAACTGCACATTTTGTCCCCGGATCAAATCTGTTTTCAGTGTGGTCATTTGTACTGCAGCAAACGCCACACTGTCACGTTTCAAGTTTGTCATTTGCACACAACACGTCAGGATGTTTATGCATTGGCATGCTCGTGGTGAGGCACAGGTAATCGCTCTGCAGCAGGGCAGCATTAATACACATACTAAATAACCAGAAATCTATTAAATATGCACAGAACTGACACAGACTATACCGAGACAGGAGGGGTCTATGTGAAGATCTCTCTACTATGCACAAGTATATTAAACCAGCATCGTCTCAGAAAGAGGGAATTAAATAGCTGTAATATCATAAAAATAAACATCCGATTAACACCGTCATAGGAACCTTCCTTCAGATTCATATTAGATATGTTTACATTTGCAGCATTTAGCTGGCAATCTTATCCAGAGAGACTTACAGGGTTAATCAATTTACAGGTGGGCCAGTGTAGTGTTAGGAGTCTCGCCCAAGGACTCTTATTGCAGCATAGTCACCCCATTTACTTACTTATCTCTTTTACGGCATTTAGCTGACGCTCTTATCCAGAGCGACTTACAAGGGTATTCATAATACAGGTGGGCCAATGTAGTGTTAGGAGTCTTGCCCATGGACTCTTATTGATGTAGCACACCACAGTCACCCAGACCGGGATTCGAACCCCAGTCCCCCACATGTGGTGGCGGCTCTCTGGCGGGCAGTGGTGTTATCCACTGAGCTACACCAACCACACCTGGTTGTACATTGATACCTGGCGTGTGTATGTTAAAACATTACTGCCCTGCAGAATATTGAGTTGATGAGAATTTCTGAAATAGCAGAAGGTCTCTATTATTATTCAGGTCTTCATGGAAGAAGGCTGAGCGTTGCAAATTAAACTAAAGCCTCCCAGGTCTTTTGTTGTTACATGGTTTGAGAATGAACTGTGTTTCTCTCCGTAGTCGGCAGCGGTACGTCATGGGAGACAGTGCAATGCACCAGATGGCCCAGTCCTCTGTGTTTTTGAGTGGAATGGGGACGCTGGGAGTGGAAATAGGTGAGTGGTCCTGCGCTCAGTAAATCCTGGAACGGTCCCACATTAGTAGATCACCTACACAGGTTACTCCGAGGTGACCAGATGCAGACTAAATGACATGCTTGCTCTCTTACAGCGAAGAACATCGTGCTGGCTGGAGTGAAGGTAGGAAGATCATAACTTTATTATTAACACTGTTCTGTGAGGCAGGTGTTCATACAGATCTATAGGGCTGGACGTAAAGGCTTCATAGCACACAGTCACATGATGTGCTATAAGCTGTAAACACTATATTGCCGAAAAGTATTCACTCCCCCATCCAAATAATTAAATTCAGGTGCTCCTATCGCTTTCATGGCCACAGCTGTATAAAACCAAGGACGTAGGCAAGCGGACTGCTTCTATAGACCTTAGTGAGAGAATTCCAGAGTGGGACAGTGATAGGACGCCACCTGTTGTGAAATTTCCTCCCTACTAAATATTCCACAGTCCACTGGCAGTGGGATTATAACACAGTGGGAGGGATTGGGAACGACAGCAGCTCAGCCACAAAGTGGTAGGCCACGTAAAATGACAGAGCAGGATCCAAGCCGTACATCATCAAGCAGGATAGGAGATGCTCTGGTGACGCCTTAACGTGTTTAATTTGGGTGCAGATGGTCACGTTGCATGACAGCAAGCAGTGTGAAGTTTGGGATCTGGGCACCAACTTCTTTATACGAGAGGAAGACGTTCACAGCCAGAAGAAAAGGTAAAAGGCATTTTTGGCCTGAAACTAAAAGCCAGCTGGCAGCTAATCACTTGATTTCGGTTCTAGCAGCGTTAGCATTTTTGACTGAACTGCTATGTTGGTGTAGATGCTTGTCATTAGTGTTAACAGAAGACAGTTCACTACTTGGAAGAATGAGTGGGACAGATCTCTCTCTCTCTCTCTCTCTCTCTCTCTCTCTCTCTCTCTCTCTCTCTCTCTCTCTCTCTCTCTCTCTCTCTCTCTCTCTCTCTCTCTCTCTCTCGGTTTCTCTCTTCTCTCTCTTCCCTCCTCTCTCTCATCTCTCTCTTTTCTTTCTCTCTTTTCTCTTCTCTTTCTCTCTTTCCTCTCATCATTTCTCGTCTCTCTCTTTCTTTTTCTTTCTCTCTCTCTGTCCTCTCTCTGTCTCTCTCTGTCTCTCTCTCTCTTTGTCTGTCTCTCTTCTTGTCTTTCTCACTCTCTCTGCTCTCTCTCTTTCTCTCTCTCTGTCTCTTTCTCTCTCTCTCCTCTTTCTCTCTCTCTCTCCTGTTCATCCCTAGTGAACTCAGTGCCTCTCTCTCTCTCTATCTCTCTCTCTCCTCCTCCTCTTCCTGTCTCTCTCTCTCTCTCTCTCCACTCTCTTCTCTCTCCTCCTCTCTCCCAGTTCTCTCTCTTTTCTCTCTCTCTCCTTTCTCTCTCTCTCTCTCCCTACACTTCTCTTTCTCTGTCTCTCTCTCTCTCTATCTCTCTCCTCTCTCTCTCTCTGTCTCTCTCTTTCTCTCTGTCTTTCTCTGTCTCTCTCTCTCTCTGTCTCTCTCTCTCTCTGTCTCTCTCTTTCTCTCTGTCTCTCTCTTTCTCTTTCTCTCTCTCTCTCTCTCTCTCTCTCTCTCTCTCTCTCTCTCTCTCTCTCTCTCTCTCTCTCTCTCTCTCTCTCTCTCTCTCTCTCTCTTTCTCTCTCTCTCTCTCAGGGTGGAAGCTGTCCACTCCCGCGTGGCTGAGCTAAATCCCTACGTTCAGGTCATCGTGTCCAGCATTGCCCTTGATGACAGCACTGACCTCAGCTTTCTGCTTAACTACCAGGTAGGGTCTCGGTTCTCTCTCTCACACCCACTCATATTCGCACACAGAGCTGTCATTTTATTAGCTGATATAGATTAACATATAACACAGGTGCTCTTTGTGGGCTGCACCAAAGCTTCCCTCCCCACCTGTGGCTACCGCTTAAATTTTCAGGTTCATCGGGTCCAGCATACCCTTGGATGAGTAAGTGAACCTCCAGGATCAATGCCTGTTTTTAACTCCAGGTTCTTCGGTTTCTTTGATTCCTCAAATATCAGTGATAACAGTACATTCTAAAGCATGGAGTTTTCCAATTTTGCAGAATTTTGGTAACTGTGGTCTTTAAAGTGAGGCGCGCTGGACAAATATTTAAGTGTGGGCGTGGTGGGGGCTATTTTGTTGGGCGGTTCTTCTTTGGGAGGGGCTTTGTGGATTAAAAACTCAGTGAAGCAGTGTCATTCCTTCTAAAGCAGGTTATAGCTTTTCCAATTTTTGCCGTGAATTTGTTTTGTTAACTGTCCTGGTTCCTTTAAAAGGGGGGATAAGTGTGTGTCGCTCTGCTGCAGTGCTTATTTTGCGTTTTATTTTCCTTATTATTTAGGTTTTCCTACAACGTCATCCTGGCACAATGGTCCCTTTGCCTATCACTTTATAGAATACATGAATATGTACATGGGGAATAAATTAAAGGGGCACACAAAAGTGATCTGCTTTGAATAATATTGTTAATGGTTAAGCCCAAGAAACGACAAAAGGTAAGATGCATCCCTGTACATCAACACTCTTCAAGAATATGTAAACAAGTAGGCATGTACCACACTTCCCCTACACCTCTCCCACTTTCACCGAAACCCCCGCCCCTCACACCCATCACACCCAACGCCAATTTTACCCCAACATATGAAAAACCAGAAAGTCTAAGACGTCCAGCCCATTTCTACACCAAGCTAGCGCAGTTTAAGCTAACCCCACCCACAGATACAGAGGTTTACCTGCTCATGTTGGAGTCCTTATACTCTAACCTTGTCTTAGTGTTAGTGGGACTTCATGGTGCTAGAATGAGCTTGCATGGTTATGTGTAAAGTCGCTAAGGCCTTCTTGTTAAGCTGGCGCTAGCTAATATCTAGCACTACGAATGACGGACCCCAGTATTTGACCCAGGTGGCCTCATTTCCATGGGACGTGACATGAGGGCTGAGCCAAGGGAGTGCTCTTACTGTGCCCTTAACGAGCCACATGATGCTAGTTCGGCATCAGCAACCAGACTCATGCTGCTTACTGGCTGGCACATCCTCTCGTTAGCATATTTTAGTGTAATGGACCGTCATAGGATCAAGCTACTGAGCTACTGAGAAAGCCGACATCCGTCATAATTATCATATCTCCTGACTGTAGATCATTGAGGTCCATCAATAAATACAAAGCAACATTTTGGATCTTCGCTCTTGCGTTTTGACCTGGACCTGGTTCAGTGTGTTGGATCTGTGCATCGTTACTTATTACGTAGGTCTAGAGCTACTAGGTGTTTCTGATAAAATGGCCAGTTAGTGTCCGTACATATGTAATAAGCAGGTACATGAACTGCTGCAGGAACCCTTTCAGGACTGGGCTGGGCATGTCATGAGAAGGGCATGTGTTTGTCTTCTCTCCGCAGTGTGTGGTGTTAACAGAGACGCGGCTGACCCTGCAGAAGCGGATCAATCATTTCTGCCATTCTCAGCAGCCTCCCATCAAGGTACAGCACCACACCGACATACGGCTATCCCGAACAGCGTTCCATGAGCTTTGGATATACAATCTCACACTTGAAAACAGAAACACCTAGCAACACACACGTCTTACCGTCAACATGAGAATCCTTCTGACCTGCAGTACAATAATAATAATAATAATAATATTAATAATAATAATAATAATAATAATAATATTAATAATAATAATCTACTAAAATGTTGAAGATCTTGTTGTTGTGGTAGTTGAAGAGCAGCTGCTACACGGCCCTAGCAGTAAAACCTGTGGTTGTAATTGATTATAATAGTCAAAGGCAATGTGGATGTTACACAGATATTCAGTTAAGGATCACTGTATATGCATATTTGAGGTGGTTCAACTTCAGTCAGACCTCCATGCAATACCAGCTCCTGTTCTCCAGTAATACACAGCATGTTTCTTATTGGCTTACTGGTGTGGCTTCACTGGCCACTCTGATCGGAGGTGGGGTGAACGCTTGTCATGAAGGAATCATGCTTTCTGCTAAACAAACTCAGATTAGCTTCTTTTTAGCCCTCTGGGATTGACCAACACTCTGACGCATCACATGACTGAGGTTCTCAATTTTCCTATTAATATCTTTGTGATATGACTCGGAATTACAGATTCCCGAATCTGTAGAGTTGCTCACTTCGGTCCATCTGATCTCAAGGATGTGCGTGGCTCACTTGCCGTTTGCATTCTGCAGTCTGTCTGCACCCACACATACAATTACAGGTCTTTACTGAAATGGAGGAAGGACGTCACCAACAATCCACCATTAAATTAGTTGGGAAATAATTTGGTTGTCGATTTTAGTCGACTAAGTCGATTCATCATTGCACCTCTACAGCACAATGGAGCATTGTTTTTCACATAGCTGTGTTATGACGTTGCTGTACTTATAAGACATGTAACGTATGTGTCGCACCGTGTTTCCCTGGCAGTTCATTAGCAGTGACATGTTTGGAGTCTGCTCGCGAGTGTTCTGTGACTTTGGTGAAAACTTCAAGGTGTCTGACCCAACAGGGGAGGAGCCCAAAGAGCTCTTCATTCAGAGCATCACTCAGGTATCACTATTCACACACACACACACACACCCCTAACTTATCATCCTGTGCCACCCGGATACTACACATCGCTATGTTACTCAGCCCTTCTGCTCATCAGCCTCTGACTTTTGAGCCCTTCAAGTTAACTGTATAACAGTGTTGACTATCAGTCTCGGTAAATGCGCACCCCCCCAGGCTCATAAAAGCAGATGTGGCTCTTCAGTGAATCATAACAGTCAGTTGTGAACAAAGATCTGGTTTGTGATGGTGCAGCACGTTAGTAAATCTGCTCTTTTATGTGTGTCTGTCAAATCAAGGACAACCCCGGGGTGGTGACCTGCATGGACAACCGCACACACGGGCTTCAGATGGGACAGAGTGTGTGTTTTAGAGAAATTAACGGCATGTCTGAGCTCAACGGCACCACGCGGCAAGTGACAGGTATACCCAGATTCTACACCGCAGCCATTACCCATATATATACTTATATATATCTATATAAATTATATATATATATATATATATATATATATCTATATATATATAATATTATCTATATTATTATATATATAGATATTTATAATTTTATATATATTAATAATATTTTTATGATCAGCCTATGAACTATAGTTTGGGAGCCTGTGGTCAAATGCCAGGAGTTGCTGGTTTTGTAAGTTCTGCAGAGAACACACTTCTCTGGAGTGACTAATCACGCTCCTCCTCCTGGCATTCCGATGGACGAGTCTGGGTTTGGTGGTTGCCAGGAGAATGGGACTTGTCTAACTGCATTGTGCTGAGTGTACAGTTTGGTGGAGGGGGGATTGTGGTGTTGGGAGTTGGGCTCGGCACCTTAGTTCAACATGAAGACATGGATGTGTGAGTCTGGTGTGGAAGAACTTGACTGGCCTGCACAGAGTCCTGACCTCAACCCGACAGAACACCTTTGGAATGAATTGGAGCGGAGACTGAGAGCCAGGCCTTCTTGTCAAACACCAGTGTCTGTCCTCACTAATGCGCTTCTGGACGAATGGGCAGAAATTCCCATAAACACATTCCCAAACCTTCCCAGAAGAGTTAAAGCTGCTATAGCTGTAAAGGGTGGGCCTACATCATATTAAACCCTATGGGCTAAGGATGGGATGTCACTCTGGTTCATATACGTGTGAAGACAGACGAGTGTATACTTTAGCAACCATGTTGGAGGAGCAACGTGTGGATGTCTACAGAAGCGTACTGTAGTCAGTTTCCATAGTGTGGTGGTTATCACGTTCGCCTCACACGCGAAAGGTTCGAAACTGGGCGAAAACAGTTTTGGCTTTGAGTCTCTCTCCACGTGTTCCCACACAGCAGCATGGTGGATATGGTATAGCTCAGCAGATAACACCACTACCCACCAAGTAGCCACCACCACACGTGGGAGACTGGGGTTCGAATCCCGGTCTGGGTGACTATGCTGTGCTACACCAATAAGAGTCCTTGGGCAAGACTCCTAACACTACATTGGCCCACCTGTAATATGATTAACCTTGTAAGTCGCTCTGGATAAAAGCTTCAGCTAAATGCCATAAATGTAATGTAATGGATATTCCGCAGGGTTGTCGGTGTATGTGTTGGAACGATGTGTGGATATCCCCAATGGATCGAATCGTTTCTGTAGTGCTGTGGTTATCACGTTCACCTCGCAAGCGAAAGGTCCCTGGTTCGAAACCGGGTGGAATCATGGACCATGTTACATTTGCTTTTTCAAATGGCGCTCAAACTGTTAAGACTTGAGTGTCTTATATGTCCACTACTACTGATATATCAGAAACCAGAAGAGGTGATTTCTTCAGAAAGGCCAGGTGTGAGAACATCATGAATCTCTCTCTCTCAGGGAGTTTCATACACCACAGCCATATGCTGCCATATTTGTAGTAGAGAATTTCAACAGTCCCACCCTTAAACGCCCAACACCTGTCTTTTATTATCAGGTCGCAGGAGTCAGCAGGGGAGACACTAGACCACCCCAAATCTGTGGTGTATCTATAGTACTATCTATAGCAATAAGCCAAGGATACTCAGTCTCTGGCCTATGACTTGAATTTCCCTCTGGGATCAATAAAGTATCTATCTATCTATCTATCTATCTATCTATCTATCTATCTATCTATGACTGTATCTGGTGCATGTAGTATATAGTGAAATGTCTGTTTATGTGGTGTACTAATACAGTATGTCGTGTGTGTGTGTGTGTGTGTGTGTGTGTGTGTGTGTGTGTGTGTGTGTGTGTGTGTGTGTGTGTGTGTGTGTGTGTGTGTGTGTGTGTGTGTGTGTGTGTGTGTGTGTGTGCGCGCAGTGGTCTCTCCCTACAGTTTTACAATAGGTGATACTTCATCGTTCCAGCCATATCTCCACGGTGGGATCTTCCGCATGATCAAGATCCCCAAAACCTACAGCTTTGTACGTACACATCACCAAAGGGCAGCAAAGCTTGCACATTCATACTCTTGCTTTACTTCGTTAACAGTCAGTAGTCTCAGAATCTCGACTTCTTATTTGATCACAAGGACCTGCTGAGCTTGGTACCAGGCTCCAAACACAAAAGCAAAGGCTTCCTTTCTTTTTCCCTTTCTGAGAAAGCGCCTGAGCTCTTTCACGGCACAGCTCGATCAGGAAATGCATATATAGCTGAACTTTATCAGTCTGAAAGGGTGACTTTGTCTCTGTGTGACTGTGTGGGTCTGCAGGAAACGATGGAGCAGCAGTTACGTGACCCTCGGCTTCTTATTCCGGACTTCAGCAAACCTGAGGTTGGTATAACTAATATATAACTAAATAATATTTGATATCTATGACTTTAGATATTTTCCAATGGCTTTTAAAGCAGATCTCTGTGGGAGCAAGCACTTTCAAATGGACACATCAATGGGCAGCAAACTAACGAAAGTATTAGCGAAAGGGAAAGCTCTAGTTGCCTTTGAAAGCCTCCCCTGTAACACAAATCCATAAGCTGCAGGGACAGGCGTTCAAAATATAGTGTGTGTGTGTGTATGTCACACTTATCCAACCACACACTTATTGGTTGGAAGATGCAACGTGTCTGTCCGTATCGATAATCCATATTGCACGTGTACATGTCTGCCCAGGCTGATATCCCGTATTTTACATGCTTACATCTGCCGGTATCCATATCCAATGTTTTACCTGTACATGTCTGCCCGTGTCCATCTCCCATATTTTACCATATGTATGTGCTTTCCCCCCCAACATGATCATTTGAGTAAAAAAACTTTTTTGAGTAAATGTGCAGTAGAATGTGCAGGTGCTTTCCCTGTAGGGGATGTGTTCACACATTTTCCCTTTACACTGTGACTAGGAGCACCTAAACTTCTGCATATGACTGTAGATACATATATAGCTACAAAGACTGTAGCTTATAAATAAATATTCAACTTAATAAGACAAGGATGATTGATTGAGATATCTTATTTGAGTTATCTGACCATAACATTCACAAAGCTGTTAATTAAGACAAAGAAAAAAACAAGTAGTAAAATAATCGAATGGTAAAGCGACCAATAAGCTGCATGCCCATGTGATGCATTGCAATTAGAGAATTTAGTGTTATCATGATACCAATAATATATTTTTATATTGCCCACCACTAATCATTTATAGTCTACACAGTAATGAGCCACGGGCTTGGGTGGGGCTGAAAGCCAGAGCTGTGAAAAGTAGAGTAGCATCAGTTTAATAATAAAGACCTTCGTTTCCCTTCAGGTGCCGCTGCAGATCCACGCAATTATGATGGCTTTGGACATGTTTCAGGAACAACACAGTAGGCTGCCCAGCATAGGGTAATGTTTCCCCTCTCTCTCTTACACACTCTCTCTCTCTCTCTACCTCTCATTCTTAATAAAAGCCCTTTTCCACCAGCTATAGAAGGGGAAAAATCACCTGTGTGTGCCCTGTGTTTTTGGCAGCATTATGTCAAAATGCTCAGCTCCTCAAAACACTCATTTAGTATGCATTAACCTAGTTTCTCCAAGTATTGTCTTAAGTATTATGGAGTAATAGAGACATAATAGCTCAAAATAATGACTTACTTTCTCCAAAAATAGACTTAATAGCTCAAAATAATGACTTACTTTCTCCAAAAATAGACTTAATAGCTCAAAATAATGACTTACTTTCTCCAAAAATAGACTTAATAGCTCAAAATAATGACTTACTTCCTCCAAAAATAGACTTAATAGCTCAAAATAATGACTTACTTTCTCCACAAATAGACCTAATAGCTCAAAATAATGACTTACTTTCTCCACAAATAGACCTAATAGCTCAAAATAATGACTTACTTTCTCCAAAAATAGACTTAATAGCTCAAAATACTATAATGACTTAAAAAATTCTCCAAAAATAGACTTAATAGCTCAAAATAATGACTTACTTTCTCCAAAAATAGACTTAATAGCTCAAAATAGTGACTTACTTCCTCCAAAAGTAGACCTAATAGCTCAAAATAATGACTTACTTTCTCCACAAATAGACCTAATAGCTAGAATAATGACTTACTTTCTCCACAAATAGACTTAATAGCTCAAAATAACGACTTACGTTCTCCAAAAATAGACCTAATAGCTCAAAATAATGACTTACTTTCTCCAAAAATAGACTTAATAGCTCAAAATAATGACTTACTTTCTCCAAAAATAGACTTAATAGCTCAAAATAATGACTTACTTTCTCCAAAAATAGACTTAATAGCTCAAAATAATGACTTACTTTCTCCAAAAATAGACTTAATAGCTCAAAATAATGACTTACTTTCTCCATAAATAGACCTAATAGCTCAAAATAATGACTTACTTTCTCCACAAATAGACCTAATAGCTCAAAATAATGACTTACTTTCTCCACAAATAGACCTAATAGCTCAGAATAATGACTTACTTTCTCCAAAAATAGACTTAATAGCTCAAAATAATGACTTACTTCCTCCAAAAATAGACTTAATAGCTCAAAATAATGACTTACTTTCTCCAAAAATAGACTTAATAGCTCAAAATAATGACTTACTTTCTCCAAAAATAGACTTAATAGCTCAAAATAATGACTTACTTCCTCCAAAAATAGACTTAATAGCTCAAAATAATGACTTACTTTCTCCACAAATAGACCTAATAGCTCAAAATAATGACTTACTTTCTCCACAAATAGACCTAATAGCTCAAAATAATGACTTACTTTCTCCAAAAATAGACTTAATAGCTCAAAATAATGACTTACTTTCTCCAAAAATAGACTTAATAGCTCAAAATAATGACTTACTTTCTCCAAAAATAGACTTAATAGCTCAAAATAGTGACTTACTTCCTCCAAAAGTAGACCTAATAGCTCAAAATAATGACTTACTTTCTCCACAAATAGACCTAATAGCTAGAATAATGACTTACTTTCTCCACAAATAGACTTAATAGCTCAAAATAACGACTTACGTTCTCCAAAAATAGACCTAATAGCTCAAAATAATGACTTACTTTCTCCAAAAATAGACTTAATAGCTCAAAATAATGACTTACTTTCTCCAAAAATAGACTTAATAGCTCAAAATAATGACTTACTTTCTCCAAAAATAGACTTAATAGCTCAAAATAATGACTTACTTTCTCCAAAAATAGACTTAATAGCTCAAAATAATGACTTACTTTCTCCATAAATAGACCTAATAGCTCAAAATAATGACTTACTTTCTCCACAAATAGACCTAATAGCTCAGAATAATGACTTACTTTCTCCAAAAATAGACTTAATAGCTCAAAATAAGGACTTACTTTCTCCATAAATAGACCTAATAGCTCAAAATAATGACTTACTTTCTCCACAAATAGACCTAATAGCTCAGAATAATGACTTACTTTCTCCAAAAATAGACTTAATAGCTCAAAATAATGACTTACTTCCTCCAAAAATAGACTTAATAGCTCAAAATAATGACTTACTTTCTCCAAAAATAGACTTAATAGCTCAAAATAATGACTTACTTCCTCCAAAAATTGAATTAAAAGCTCAAAATAATGACTTACTTTCTCCAAAAATAGACTTAATAGCTCAAAATAATGACTTACTTTCTCCAAAAATAGACTTAATAGCTCAAAATGACTTACTTTCTCCAAAAATAGACTTAATAGCTCAAAATAATGACTTACTTTCTCCAAAAATAGACTTAATAGCTCAAAATAATGACTTACTTTCTCCAAAAATAGACTTAATAGCTCAAAATAATGACTTACTTTCTCCATAAATAGACCTAATAGCTCAAAATAATGACTTACTTTCTCCACAAATAGACCTAATAGCTCAGAATAATGACTTACTTTCTCCAAAAATAGACTTAATAGCTCAAAATAATGACTTACTTCCTCCAAAAATAGACCTAATAGCTCAAAATAATGACTTACTTTCTCCATAAATAGACCTAATAGCTCAAAATAATGACTTACTTTCTCCACAAATAGACCTAATAGCTCAGAATAATGACTTACTTTCTCCAAAAATAGACTTAATAGCTCAAAATAATGACTTACTTCCTCCAAAAATAGACTTAATAGCTCAAAATAATGACTTACTTTCTCCAAAAATAGACTTAATAGCTCAAAATAATGACTTACTTCCTCCAAAAATTGAATTAAAAGCTCAAAATAATGACTTTACATCTCCAAATGTGTTCTAAGTATCCTGAATACTCTTTAAATAAGACCTAGTATCTTGAAATATCGATTATCTTGATATAATGACTTATATTGAATATTGACTTGGCATCTCAAAATAATTACTTGAAATTAAGACTTTGGAATATTGACTACTGATTGATCACTTCTTTTATTTTTGACATATGATGTAGTCAGTCATTATTTTAATATAGTGTGGTGGTGTTATAGGTGGTGCAGTGGGTAGCGCTGTCACCTCATAGCAAGAAGGGTTTGAGTCCTGGATGGGGCATCCGGGTTCCTTTCTGTGTTCCCCCCACAGTCCAAGCGGTGTCAGGTGTGAATGTGAATGTCCTTCTGTCCAGTGGGTTCTGGGATAGTCTCTAAGAATAGAAGAATAGACGGACATTCACACCCGGGACCTCTTGGACTGCCTGGGGAAACCAGAGCACAAGTCCCCCACAGCCTGGAAGGGTAAGAGGTTTTGAGGATGAACGAGTGAAGGTCATTGTTTCATGATACTGAGTAAGTGTTTTTTCTGCTGCTGCTGCTTCAGGGGAAACCGAATAAAATAAGAAATGGATAATCTCTACCTGCCAGAATTGGGCTTCCCTAGATTCTTCCCCTCTCTGTACTTCTCTCTCTCTCTCCCATTTTCATTAACGTATGTGTTTGCTGTGTGTAGTTGTTTGCAGGATTCCGAACTCCTGCTGAAGCTCACAGAGGAGGCCAACGAAACACTGAAAAGCAAAGTAAGTTTTATTTTCATTCAGAGAATCAATTCATCACAAAATGAGTTCTGCGGTTTTCCCCTCCTGGCCCAACTCCATGCCGAGACGTCTGGCTACCATGGTGGCTTAACTCCGGAGTAAGCTTCCATTAGCAATTGGCTACATTGTACTTGGAGGCAAAATAATGAGAAGGAAGAATGGGAGAGATTAAATTTGGTTTGCTGAACTGTTACTTTAACTGTGCTGTGGCCCGATCGCAGGTCCAGTGGGATTTATTAGGAGGGAGCTTTTAAATCTAAAGGCCTGATTTGTATTAGCTGTGAAAGAGAGATTAAGTGAGATGTGTATTATGTCGGTTCTCCATGGTTCCTGTAGGATGTCCGGTGGGCCATGATAGTCCTGGTCTTCTGTTTCCTCCCACTACCACATGTAGCTTGTCAGTTTGAAGTCTAACATTTCCTTCCTGTCTGTGTGTGTGTCTGTGTGTCTCTCTTTGTGTCTCTCTTTGTGTCTCTCTTTGTGTCTCTCTTTGTGTGTGCCTGTGTGTGTGTCTGTGTGTGTGTGTCTGTGTGTGTCTGTGTGTGTCTGTGTTGTGTCTGTGTGTGTCTGTGTGTCTCTGTCTGTCTGTGTGTGTCTGTGTGTCTCTCTTTGTGTGTGCCTGTGTGTGTGCCTGTGTGTGTGCCTGTGTGTGTGCCTGTGTGTGTGTCTCTGTGTGTGTCTCTGTGTCTCTGTGTGTCTGTGTGTCTGTGTGTCTGTGTGTCTCTGTCTGTCTGTGTGTGTCTGTGTGTCTCTCTTTGTGTGTGTGTGTGTGTGTGTGTGTGTGTGTGTGTGTGTGTGTGTGTGTGTGTGTGTCTCTCTCTTTGTGTCTCTCTCTTTGTGTCTCTCTTTTTGTGTGTCTCTGTGTGCCTGTGTGCCTTTGTGTCTTTGTGTGTGTGTGTGTGTGTGTGTGTGTGTGTGTGTGTGTGTGTGTGTCTGTGTCTGTCTGTGTGTGCCTTTGTGTCTTTGTGTGTGTGTGTCTCTGTGTGTGTGTCTGTGTGTCTGTCTGTGTGTCTGTGTGTGTGTGTCTGTGTGCACGCGCATACCAGGTGTGTGTGGACTCTTCGCTGGTGCGCTGTGTCTCACGCTGTGCAAGGGGCTGCCTCTCTCCCTTGGCGGCAGCGGTCGGGGGCATCGCTAGTCAGGAGGTGCTGAAGGCTCTCACAGGGAAATTCACACCACTTCAGCAGTGGGTAGGTGACCAGTGCTTCAGCATGTAGCGCTGCTGCTATAGATGTTGTGAGCTGTAGAACAGATCATAATTATATCAACCTGGGGAGCAAATCGTTTTTTGTCGTTTACAGGCTTTATCAGTTTTCCACACTAGGGGGCGCTTATAGCACTCAGTGTTTTTCCACACTTTCAAGCACAAGGACACCGGAGAATCATATATTCCAAAACATAAGATGAATTTGTTTATTGCGTAAAGATAAAACTCCATGTTGGGTCATTTTAGGTTGTGTAATGCCTTTAAGTAGCCAATTAGCAAAATCGTGAAATCTTAACTTGTTGCTTTCTGTAAATATGATAATACGGTCCCACACTAAATGGCTTTTAAGCATTTAGCACTTTGTAAGAATGTTATTCACTCATTCATTCATTCATTCATTCATTCAGTCACTTTATTTATTTATTCATTCATTCATTCATTCATTCATTAATTCATTTATTTATTTATTCATTCATTCATTCCTGGATTTGGTCAAGAACTTAATCTGCACCACAACCCACATAGCTACAGTAGCTAAGAAAGAGAGGGAAAGAGAGAAAGAGAAAGAGAGGGAGAGAGAGAAGAGAAAGAGAGGGAGAGAGAGAAGAGAAAGAGAGGGAAAGAGAGAAGAGAAAGAGAGGGAAAGAGAGAAGAGAAAGAGGGAAAGAGAGAGAGAGAGAGAAGAGAGAATCTCTCTCTCTCTTTCCCTCTCTTTCTCTTCTCTCTTTCCCTCTCTTTCTTTGCTACTGTCTCTCTCTCTCTCTCTCTCGCCCTTTACCTCTCTTTCTCGTCTCTCTTTCCCTCTCTTTCTCTTCTCTCTTTCCCTCTCTTTCTTAGCTACTGTCTCTTTCTCTTTTCTTTCCCCCTCTTTCTCTTTTCTTTCCCTCTCTTTCTCTTTTCTTTCCCTCTCTTTC
>JAMWET010000038.1:502500-505000 GCA_024036415.1 Prochilodus magdalenae | reverse complement strand
TGTCCACATACTTTTGTCCATCTAGTGTACATTCATGTTTGGACAGTTTCAAGCCCTGTATGATAAAGTGACTTTGATTTATTCCACAAGAATAGAGATGTGAAGTAGTGGATGTAGCTCATGGAATCACCATGTAGCATATTAATGTACCAGGTGGTCCAGCATTGGCTGTCCCTGATCAGTTGCTTTGTGGTTTCACAGTCGGAGCGTGTCCAATCAGAAAGCTTTGCTCGACTCTGGTACCATGGGGACGAAAGGTCACACGGAGATCATCGTGCCATACCTGACGGAGTCCTACAACAGCCATGTGAGTATGTTCTTTGAGTGTGTGGATCCGCAACTGCGACGTGATGCCGATTATTATTATCAGCCAGCTGATCTCAGTTGGACTCTAGTTTGCGAATGCGTTTTAAAGCCATATGATGATTTTATCCTGTAGAGAGATCCACCCGAGGAGGAGATTCCCTTCTGCACTCTGAAGTCTTTCCCTGCTGTGATTGAGCATACCATACAGTGGGCCAGGGACAAGGTCAGTTCCTCCACCCACGCACATTCTATCCTTACTCCATATCCACCCAGAAATTGCTACCCTTCGGTTTCGCACATCAGGATTCATTGTGTAAAATGAATGTCGTATGCTGGAGCAGCATTTAAAAATTAGGGGTGCACCCATATGGGAATTCTGGGCAGATGCATGAACATATATTTACATCTTGGGAATTCAAAACCACGTTCCGTAAAAGCCGCTACATACCGGACACTCCCCTGCTGTTCTCCAGTAAGATCACCACTGTAGTCTGTAGTGTCCATACGCCTGTGTGAGGTGCATGTATGCAAAGGGGAGTCGCATTTAAACCTGGGAGTGAGAACGTGGAACAACACTGGCGCTTTTTTATGCCTCTGCATGTCGCAGTACGCCACTTTTAGGATTTTGTCCTTACCTCAGCTGGCATTTCTAGCCTAGCCTCTTTATTATTATTTTTTTTTTATGTAGCTCATATATTTTAGCTCCAAAACAGGCAGTTTGAGAAGAGGTAGTAAACCTATAACCAGGAACGTATGTAATGGCTACACTGTTTAAGGTGGAACGGGACCATTTGAGCAAGAAGAGAAACACTTTATTCATTTTTCATAGGACGAAACATTTTAGCTAGTTTTATGCAAGAAGCCTCTTATATATCGTCGCTGTCCAATGAAAAACATGTACCTCCAGTTTTGTGCATTTTGACTTTTATGGATCATTTGAACACATCAGCTGCTGTTTACACTGAGTGAGAATCTCATGATGAATGGACCAACCGAAATGGCCCAAAACTGCTTGGGAAGACGTCTGGTTCCATTGACTTACATTCAAATTGAATGAGGTTTTTGGGCTCTCCTGTAAAGTTGCCATTTTGGAGATACATGTTTTTCTTTGGACAGCGACGATATTTATGCTGTAGTAGGAATTGTCCTTGCTTCCCTGCTACTACTACACAGACAGCGTTGCCTAAAGAGAGGGATGCATCTAAATAAAATAAAGCCGAAACTGAAGAAAATGGAACGTGTGTCCACAGGCCAAATAGCCGCATGGTTTTTCACGGTGTTACACACATTGCCTCCTATTCACCACTGCATAAATTAAATAGGCTAAATCCCAAATAGCAAGGGGATGTGGGCCACATCTGGCAAAGATATGGCACTTCTGGCCAACTGTCGGCACTGGCAGTCTGCTGTGAGCCAAAGGTGGCCCACATATTTACAACACGCATTTGGCCCACCTGTGGCAAAAAAAAAAAATAATCCGCTCCACTTGTGGCACAGACACAGCAGAATTGCGTACTTTTGGCTGAAGGTGAGGCCCTAATGTGGTGCCCACATCCTGCTTGCCACCTTATTGCATAACCTGTACATCTGCCCTCCTGAACACTTTACCCAAATAGAAGTATGTACTTATTTATTCAGTGTTGTCATTATCTGCTGATGCATGCTGATATCTGACACCGCTTGCACATGTTATTATTGCACGGCCTTTTTACCTCTGGCATCTTTAATGTATATTTCCTACTTGTCTTTTACAGTGTTATTTATTTATTTATTTATTTATTTATTTATTATTTTCTTGCCTCAATGTAATAAATGTATATATATACATACATACAGGGGATGGACAATGAAACTGAAACACCTGTCATTTTATTGTGGGAGGTTTCATGGCTAAATTGGACCAGCCTGGTGGCCAATCTTCATTAATTGCACATTGCACCAGTAAGAGCAGAGTGTGAAGGTTCAGTTAGCAGGTAAGAGCACAGTTCTGCTCAAAATACTGCAATGCACACAACATTATGGGTGACATACCAGAGTTCAAAAGAGGACAAACTGTTGGTGCACGTCTTGCTGCCGCATCTGTGACCAAGACAGCAAGTCTTTGCGATGTATCAAGAGCCACGGTATCCAGGGTAATGTCAGCATACCACCAAGAAGGACGAACCTCCACCAGCATCACGTAGTGACCTGGCCA
>JAMWET010000038.1:482500-497500 GCA_024036415.1 Prochilodus magdalenae | reverse complement strand
ATTTTATTGGCCATTGGGTCATTAGCGATAAAAAGCTAAACCATAACGGATCTCTTTTCATTGTGTTATGGAAAAACTCATCACAGCCTTGTAAGAGGATGCAGTCAATGTTCTTGGTCTTAACTCTAACCCTCTGCCCCTGCTCAGCCGTTTGATTGATTGATTTTCTTTTTCAGCTCTCTTCTGGCAGTCTCCCAAACGACCTCCATCTCCTATAGACTTTGATATCAAAGACTCTCTGTAAGTGAAAGCATGTCAGCTATTAGCGTTTTAATCTGTTCCTAGTTTTTCCCCTCCTGTAGATACTAGTGGGGCACAATCCGCATTCAGTCACTTGAACAATACGCTGTAAAATGGTCAGAGGATTTACATCTCATAATTTGGCGACTTAAAATCAGAAACTGATGAAATCCTCAGTATTAACGGACTGGATCAGGTCTGGAGCTGAAAATGTACCAGGAAGTGTGTAACTAAACGAGGCCAGGTTGAAATCTGAATCTAATCCATTATAGTCTGCCAGGTGCGATATCCAACCGAACTGTTCTGGTGATTTTGATCAACGTCGACTCACTATTTGGCAAGCAGCAGGTCATCGTTGGCCCTTTTTATTTATGTACTATTACTACTTATTAATAAATCAGCTGAATGATTTGGGGAGGCCCGTCATTCTCTGAGTAGAGTTTTTGAGCCATTTGTGCTTTTACCGTTTACGAAGCAGTGGGCAGCCCTATCCACGCCGCCCAGGGAGCAGTTGGGGGTTAGGTGGTTTGCTCAAGGGCACCTGAGTCGATACTGTCAGTTCAGGGAATCGAACCAGCAACCTTCGGGTCACAAGGCTGGTTCCCTAACCGTGGGCTGGATGTTAAGGTAACCAGCCTTGTGACCGGAGGGTCACAGGTTCGATTCCCTGAACTGACAGTATTGACTCAGGTGCCCTTGAGCAAACCACGTAACCCCCCAGGCTCACAAGGCTGGTTCCCTAACCGTGGGCTGGATGTTAAGGTAACCAGCCTTGTGACCGGAGGGTCACCGATTCCCTGTTCAAGGTCCCTGAAAAACTGACAGTAACGGCTGGTTCCCTAACGGGTACTGGATGTGGAGCTCTGTGGGGGTCACCGGTCAACCCCGAACTAAGTACATATTAGATTCCTTGACTGCTATAAACTATGGTAAAGTGGCAGTCTGTTCATTTGGGTGATATAAGTGTTTCCGTTTCCTTTTATACATGGATCCTCAAAAAATACAAATGAATCTTAATGCGTACTCTGGAACAGTAGTGCATTTGTGCTGTATGTATCGTTGCTGACCAAAGGAAAATTGTTAGAAGGGCAAAATCGTGTTTTGTTTTAATTTATTCCAACTCCAGTCATTTTTGAGCTTTTCTGTTCTCGTACCATGTACAGACAAAGAGTGCAAAATATGCAGATACCTAAACCTTGTTTACCTAAACCTTAATTATTAACATATTTATTATTTTTGAGAAATTTGTGCCTTTGAATGAGAACTTGTAAGAGTTTCTGTCTCTTCTCCTCTAGGCACTTTGGGTTTGTGGTCAGCACCGCTCGGCTGTTTGCAGAAATTTACAACGTGCCGTATTCAGAAAAGGTAAATCTACCGTTAATATTAAAAAAGATCTTGCGTTTAGTTTAATATCATCTCCTATTAAGGTTGTTGTGTGTGTTCTTTATTGTGTGGTTGGTTTTTCTGTAAGTCTTTGTGTTTGTGTTTGTTGTTTCCACCATAGTGTCTCTCTTACGAGGCTGTATCGAGCGTTTTAGAGGAAGTGAAGATTCCAGAATACAAACCAGCACAGAAGGTAGCAGGTCACGTTACTTCTCACCACGGCTATAAGAGTCATGCCTCATAGTCTGTCTCTCCCTTTGACTGAGTGACTTGCATCGTTGCATACAAACGAATCCGCAGTGCAGCAGTAAGCCTGTTATTGTATTTATGTGCACGTGTCAGCATATAGAGACAGACGAGACGGTGAAGAAGCCTGATCATATGAAGCTGACGGTGAGCAGTGAAGAGGAGAGAGAAGCCATATCACAACTGGAGGAAGTCCTCGCCTCCGGCCTCGTCACACCAGGTACATTCCAATACCTACCTGGGCTATCCTCTGTCTTTAGAGATGTCTTAAACACAGGGGACTTGCCAGATGGAGCTGGGCCTGTGCTCATACGGGATGCATGCTTGGCCTGCTAAGATATCTCGAGTCCCAAACGCTGAAGAACAGGTTTGATTTCAGATTTCTGTCACCTTAGTTAGGAAGTGTTCTGTCTTCTGTCTCGCACATCACTCAATCAATCAATCGCGCACAACAGATGAACCAAGCACTTTACAAAGACTCTGGGTGTTCGAACCCCCATTCTCAAGCCGAGGGCGACAGGGGCAAGGACTCCTTATAGGAAGGACAGCAGGAACCAAGACTCAAAGGGGAACCCATCCTCCTCGGGTCAACACCAGATACAAGACAGCACTAGAAAGGAGAGTGTAATGTCTGATTAGTCTATAATTATGTTGGTGGTTCATAAGATGGGTCAGCAGGCGCAGACCAAGCTTCCACAGTGCAGGACAACCAGGAGCTCCATGGTGGTAAAGGCTCCCAATGGCTCCCAGACAGAGCAGATGTAGCAACAGCATCAGGCCACACAGGATGGGCAGCAGTTCAGCTCAAAGAGAACAGACAGACTGTTAGCTCTGACAGAAGACCTGAACACACTATACGATGTTAACAGAGTGCAGCAGTGACTCCGGCAGCTATTACACAGCGCCCCAGAAGGTCTTGACATGAGGCTCCCTGTCAGTGCCCCTCTGCTCCAAACAAACCTGAGTGAACACGAAGAGCAACACGCAGGACGGCTCTGTCAGTGGACCATCATCAGCACCGTACCACCCTTCCCAGTTTTTCAAATCGCGAGAGCCGCTGTTCAAACACTCACTCTGTCAGTGGAAAAAGCGGACCATCATAGAAAATAATCACAGATGAAATCGCAGTCACAATATTGCGACCCATCAGAATATTTCGCTCATCCGACTGCAGACCAAAACTCCACAGAACAGGTTTAATCTGGCCTTTTTGTTCTTTCACTTCCAGGTGGTCAGCTTTTACTTTATCTGTTGCCAAGCAGCTCCTTTTTTCCTAGTTAGTAGCACTGTTTAACCAGGTTCAGGAACAGCTTGACTACAGAACATGACTACAGCACTATAGACCGTTACTGATTTCTAGCCCAGATCACCCCAGCACACATACTGGGCTCCACTACCTCACAGGACCTCACAGGACTTCAACCATTTTGTATTTAAGTTTATCTATACCAACTTGTAACCAGTATTACCTGAACATTAAGCTGCTGTTCTCCCACCTGCACTGTACACTTGTATATCAGTACTGTTTACAACCACATACTTAACTGATACTGCTCTACACTTTCCACATGTGCTGCTGTACTGTTTACACACATTGTCTTTATTCTATTGTCGTTGCACTACACTATTTATGTATATACATACAGCGGTTGGACAATGAAACTGAAACACCGGTCATTTTAGTGTGGGAGGTCTCATGGCTAAATTGGACCAGCCTGGTGGCCAGTCTTCATTAACTGCACATTGCACCAGTAAGAGCAGAGTGTGAAGGTTCAGTTAGCAGGTAAGAGCACAGTTCTGCTCAAAATACTGCAATGCACACAACATTATGGGTGACATACCAGAGTTCAAAAGAGGACAGATTTTTGGTGCACGTCTTGCTGGCGCATCTGTGACCAAGACAGCAAGTCTTTGTGATGTATCAAGAGCCACGGTATCCAGGGTAATGTCAGCATACCACCAAGAAGGACGAACCTCCACCAGCATCACGTAGTGACCTGGCCACTATCCTGCAAGAAGAATGGCTTAAACTCCCTCTGACCACTGTGCAGGACGCAGTATATGTCATTCCCAAGACCAACTGACGCTGTATTGGCCGAAAAAGGAGGCCCTACACCATACTAATAAATGATTGTGGTCTAAAACCAGGTGTTCCAGTTTCATTGTCCAACCCCTGTATATTTGAATAACTGCACTGGAGAAGCCTGGCTGTGTTTCGTTATCCTGTACAACCCTGTATAGGTATAATGACAAAATGGAATAACACTTCCCAGCTGCTTTTTACCTTGACAGCTGTGCATGGTGTTCATCTATTTGGCGAGCATGTAAGCGAACACATTTACTTTATTTAACCCAATAATGTTTGGAAACAGTTTGAAGGTATTAAAACGGCAGACCACCCAAACCAAACTCATATCCACCAACTCATATAACACACTCTCGTATTATTTTAAATGGCAGCACTGACTGTTTGAAATCTTGGGTCGATTTTTACTTTTATGCATCATTTGAATACAGCAGCTCCTGATGAACAGACCAACAGAAATTCCCAGACCTGCTTGGTAAAAAGTCTGGTTCCATTGACTTACATTAGAATTAAACAAGGCCTCTCATATAGCTGCCAGTTTGGAGAGGCTCGTTTTTCTTTGGACAGCGGCGATTTCTAGATTGCTTATAATTCAGTGGCCTAATTGAGGATTACAGAATGCTACCTATGTGCTCTTATTGTGCATTGATCAAGCTTCAGCCTAATCACTGTGAGACAGTGAAGGTCACATGGTCGCTGTGTTTTTATTGGGGGGTTAGTAGTTTTGAGGAACAGGTCGGATTGTTTTGAGCAATGAAGATGCTTGTGTGCTCCGCAGGGAACTTGCGCATGACGCCACTGGTCTTCGAGAAGGACGACGACTCAAACGGTCACATGGACTTTGTGCAGACGGCGTCAGCGCTGCGGGCGCGCATGTACTCCATCGAGGCCGCTGACCGCCTCCAGACTAAACGCATCGCCGGCAAAATTATCCCTGCCATTGCCACGGCCACCGCTGCTGTTGCTGGTCTGGTAAGGTTATCTGTATGTGTGAGGAAAGTTGAGCAGCAGCTACTGTGGTTCTGTGATTGGTGAATCTGTCGGCCAAATTAATGATCCATATCTGCATTTACCGTAAGTACTGCGTGATACTGATAGATATCATAACTGCAGTGTTGGGTCTAGGTCTGGTTATTGTTTGTCCAGCTTATAAGGTATTCTGGTAACCCTTTTCCGTTAAGTGTTGAGTAACTAACATGAAGTAATGCATTAGTTAACATGCAGCAATAGATTACCAATGCTTAAACAATGTTAAGTAAACAGGAAACAGTTGTTACCTGTTTACTTTACATTAGTTAACCATCGTTAATCTTTAACTTAAAGTTAACTAATGCATTGCGTCATGTTAGGTACTCAACACCTTAATGGAAAGTGTTGGTTGATATTTTTGTAGCATTGAACAGCAGCACTGAACAAGCGTTAATCAGATTTATTAATACAGACTGAGCATCCGGTACCAGTCAGCGCCACCGTCACTTTGCTAGACTCCACACATCTCCGCTAGCACTCCTGCTTATAGGCTGCACACACTATATATACTGATGCAACACATATCTGCATGGTCTGTAACTTAAGCAGTACATACTGTGTTTCTATTATATATATATATATATATACAGCCACCTCTGGAAATAAATAAGAGCCCACTCCAGTTTCTTCCACATGTACAGCAGGTTCTTAGTGAGGAACAGAAGGTTGGGTTCTAGCTTTACTGGTAGATACAGTGAGTGTCTGGTTCATAAGAACAAGGTCCAGCAGCAAACACACAGGACAACACAGCTACAGACTGGCAGAGGGCCAAACCTACTCTCTACTGACCGTGATGAGCGCCACCTCATTCCAGTCTCACTTAACTACTGTAAGATGACCTCAAGTGACCTACAGAATACATTTTCCAGAGCGTCCAGACATATATGTATACATACACACGTACACACAAACACACACGTTCAAGATATATTAATTATGTATTTGATTATGAATTATCAGTATCAACCAGAACTAATCAGCTTCATTGCTGAATAATTGACTTGGTTGCGGATCTCAAAATTAAATAATTTAAAAGAAAACATGATGATATGATCAGAAGTCTAACCGGTAGCTTTCAGGAAGGTTTGATTTAAGTTGTCGGATTTGGTAGTTTGTAAGCTAACTGATTGATGTACTGTTGTACTGTGTGCAGGTGGCGTTGGAGCTGATTAAAATTGTGGGCGGTTATGGCTTTGAGTCCTTCAAAAACTGCTTCTTCAACCTGGCCATTCCTGTAGTGGTTCTAACAGAGACCGCACACGTCAAGAGGATTCAGATCAGGTACATGGGACATGCACATATGTACACATCGCAACAGTGTAACGGTACTGATACGAGAGAGGGCTGATGAAACCAGAATCAGTAGCTAAAGCTTTCAGATTTTTGGTGTGTGATAACACCATCCTGCTTCACCAGATATTTGGTGGTTCATTCTAGAAACCTTTTAATAAATCATTTAATAAGCCAGGGCTTGATTTGAGATGGTTTGAACTCTGGACAGAAATAAATGTGAAATTGCTGAAGCTTGTGGAAACACAAGCCACAGCGAATGCGTGCCGTGATCAAAGCTGATCCAACGAAATTTTAGAGTAGAGGCCTTCTTTTTGACCAGGCGCTGTATATGGACAGCACTGTATATTGCTTTGCTGCTATATCTTATAATGTCTCTGTCTTTGTTCTCTCCCTCTCGTCTGTCTCAGAGATGATATCTCATTCTCGATCTGGGATCGGTGGTCAATCACTGGGCATGAGGACTTCACTCTGTCTGACTTCATCAATGCTGTCAGGGTAAGAGGCAACATGATACCAGTTATCACAGCAAGTGCTGGCAAGCAGAGGGAATGATAAACAGCGATGGGCTGGACAGGCTAGAAATAGTGTTTACTGCTGAAGTCTGCTGCCCCCTGTGTCAGAAAATATGAAATCTGGAGCACTAAAAAAAAAAAAAAAAAAAAAGCCCCAATCTGATTCATATACTCTTAATGAACCTCTAGGGGATCTGTATAAATAAGTAAAGAAGTACTTATGGGCTCATTGCACTTCCAATGCCTGAAGCATGTTTCAAATAGAGAAGGTTAGGATTGAAGGGTGTTTGGCCCTATGCAATGCATCACCTTTCCATCCAACCGCACTTTATCATCATTTGTGAACTGAGGGCGCCAGTCATTCCACATTGAGGCGAAATGTTTTGTCCTCCTTCTGTCATTGTTAGCTGCTCAGCAATCTGCAGCAGCTTCACTTCGTTTTGCATTTACAACATTTTCTACCTTTATAATGGTAGACAGTAATATAAATTGAAATTATATGTAATGAATTTGGTGGGATTCTTAATTTGTTATTTTAAAAAACCAGCGCCATTCTTTTCGTGGCAGTTTGGAAGAATAACATCTTAAATTTCAGGCACTTGAGCGGTGAAACTGGTGTAAACAGTGGGTTATTTAAGTGCTGAATTAACCATGTTGTAATCGCTTCTGATGTTCAGTCTACGATGTGGTTAATTAGAAGTGATGAGTGGTTCTGGACAGTGACTGTACAGTCCATTTACCCTCATTGCTATACTCCAGTAATGTGTAACGAAGTGCTCTGTGTGGTTTGATGGTGTTGGTTCTGATGTGATCGCTGTGTTGACCTGAGAGGGTGGTGGTTGTTGTTGTTGTGATGATTGATTGTTGAAGTTTGTCTTGTTGTTTTGCCGTCAGGAAAAATACGGTATTGAACCCACCATGGTGGTTCATGGAGTGAAGATGCTCTACGTTCCTGTCATGCCTGGACACAGCAAGAGACTCAAACTGACGTGAGAAGCTACTACATTCATAGACGCTCACATGTTAGGACTTCTGCTCACATGCAGCTCTCAGTTTGATCATATCAGATCGTCATATCAGATCTTCTACTGACTATGTGGATGATTTTCCAGATTTAAACTGAACAATAACACATAATCCACCTTTCTAAATCCCGGGAAGGATAAACACAGAATCGTTTAACACGTTTATAAGCTTTATTAAAACGCTGCTCTTAAAAACAGTGGATGTGAATGAGAGTCCAACAGACTATTAGTTACTGAAATGCTTCAAATGGTCACAGAACGCCGAGAAATGCTATGTTTGGCCCTGTGGACATCTCAACCGTTTGGTCATGCGAAACTTGTATGTGGGGAACAACCATGGAATGACTGATCACAGTGTCCTTCTCTCTCTTCTCTTTCTCTCTTTCTCTCTTTCTCCCCCCCCATCTTCTGCAGCATGCAGAAGCTGATTAAGCCCTCAGCAGACAGGAAGTACGTCGACCTCACTGTGTCTTTTGCTCCAGAAGCAGACGGGGACGAGGACCTGCCCGGCCCTCCAGTACGCTACTACTTCAGCCGCGAGGCAGGGAGTAGCGAGAGGGCCTGATTCGCCCACCCACACCGATAGTACACCTCCCTCCCCTCCTCTTGCCCTGTGGACCACTAGTGGAGTAGCACTTGACCAGACTTGATGTACATAGTACATTTTTTTTTTTTTTTGTTTTCTACGGGTTTGTTATTTTATTGCATAGCTTTGTCTGTGCTGATGCCTTAAGAAACAAATATTGTGCTTCAATGTGACAATAATAATAATAATAATAATATTAATAATAATATGATAATGATGATGAACATAATATTATTGATCTCAAAGGTAATCAGATGAGGAAAACCAATGTTTACACTCATAACTTAAGGCTCACAATGCCTACTATTTTATTCTGAGAGGAGGGAAGAGTGATCAGTGGAGATAATCTGTGGGGTACAATACAAGGAATAAGAGATTTGGCTGTAAAGCTGATTGGCTGTATGCTTTATTATACTGACTGGAAGGACGTTACCTGATGGTGTGTAATGCAAAGACAATGAGGCTGAATTCACCGGTCACTGTAGTCCGCACCAACTTCAAAAATCATACGATCTGGCTACTCGTGAACTGCTTGGTTTGGATCATGGGGGTTTCGACACTAACACTGAAAGGATGTCTATATTTATGTCGACTTGAGGCCAGTGTTCCGCTGAATAGAGAAACATAACCAGTATATGACACAAGTACACTCATCATCAAAAGACTAGCTGCACCCAGAAGGAAGTGTCAGTGCTGTGGGGAAGGAAGATAAAGGTTAGCAGGAACAGTAAATGATTATATTTAGACTAATATTGATTATATTTATTGAGCTACACATACAGAAGTAGGGTCTCAGTATGGTATCAGGCGGCCATGTTTGCTAACTCAACACCCCAGATGTCTCAGCATGGAGTGGTACAGGCTCCTAATGGTGTCCTGTGATAATCCATCCCATGCAGCTTAAATATTCTAACACAGTTCCTGCAGATGGTGCAGTAGGGGTGGAGGTGGAGTGACACCAGGCCTTCAACAAAGCATTCCTTTTAGCTATGACCACGGTGCCTCCACACACGGATTCGTTGGTCGTCTCCACCAAGACTAAAGCAGGACTCGTCAACCGAAGATGACCCCCTGCCATTCTGAGTCAGTCCGGCAGTCTTTGGCAACGTTGACGTCTGTCTTGTGTGTGTGCGCATGTAGTCCCACATCGTGCAACTGTGCAGTGAGTCGTTCGTATGGCTCATGATGTCTAACCTACCCACCAGGTTTCATTCCTGTGGGTTGATTCCTTCTGGGTGCAGCTCTTTTCCTTCACCCATGATGAGCATATGACGCATTTCTCCCTCGGCTTTGCTGTTTCAGTTATCGCACTGAACAGCGGTTGCAAAGCAAACTCTGAGACTGGTCATGAACATTGTGTGGTGTTCTCATGGCTGCCACATGGGGGAGCTTTAGTTAACACAGCCCTGCATATTAGCACGAACACTCATCTCCGATCTCTGCAGCACACGAGTCTCGTGGCTTCTATAACGTGAGCACTGCCGCATTGTTCATGTTGTCTGTTCACAGTACGATCAGAAGGCGTCTGCCACTCGTGTTTTTGGTTTGGAGGTTACTGTACTGTACGTGTTGCTGCATTATAGTGAATGCTAGCTGAATAGCTACACTATCAAGGCCAGGTTTCTCAAACATACGGAGAGATGAGTGAAGATATGGGGGTTGCGTTTTCTTTTGCTCTCTGTAAAATGGCCAGTGTTCCTCCGCAAACAACTCTTACTCATGATGTCCTCCGTATTTGTGACTAAATGATGTCAGAAACTTCACGGCTAAAAAAAGCAAAAAGGCGATAGTGGAGTGAAGCAGTCCTATTATGCATTATTACTGTGACTGGAGTATTCGGTTGAAGGTCCAATAAAAGTCACCTTTCAAAACCGTGTCACCACGTGATGTGGCGAGATGTGATGTGTGAAGAACCTTAGAACCTTATCCTTCTTAATGATATCAGGTTGATGTCTGATGTTTGCTCCTTGTAACTGGAGTGTGTGCTGTCATCACCCCTAGATCTAAAGAGTTTCCAATCACTCTGCTGTCCAGAAGATCATCTACCTCACTGCCAGCTCATTCAGGCCAGGCTGCCCCAGCCAGTGTAGCTTGAGAGAGACCATAAGATGCCCAGAGGAGTATATGACGAACCTCAGTATTTCATCACAGGACCTTCAGGTAGCTTTTCTCCCAGCCGCTGTAGAAAGACTAGCACCGGACTAGCACTAAAGTTCAGCAGTGAGTATCTAGGACCAGGACATATGGAGCGTTGGGTTATTGACAGATGAGTCAAAGTTTAGAGTTGGTTTTAGGGATGCACGATCCAACTTCTCCAGTTCCGATACCAGCACTGATACATAAACTTTGCATATCAGTCGATACCCAACATTGATTTAATGTTGTTCATGTTTCATGTTATTGACGGCAAAGCAAGCATTAACGTTTTAAAGTGGGGATTTGCCCCATGGATCGGCCTAATCATCTGATACCCGTACCAGCTAATTCTGTTGATCTGTTGATGAACCAGCATCCGATCCTAATTTCGGATTGATGCACAAAACCAGAAGCCAAGCCAAGCTTGATGAAATAATCTCATGCTGACTGTCTGTAATGGTGGTGTAAGTGTTACGGGGTCACCTTCCTGCTTCACAATGGACTATGAATTCTCTTTCACCCTAGCAAAATGGACCTTCCAACGGGACAATGATCCCAAACATATAAGTAAATCCACAGAGGACTGGCTCACTAAGAGAAAAGGCGAGGGGTCAAGAAAAAGAGAAAGGGGCAAATATCTCTCCCAGCAGATATCTGAAACTGGTAGACAGGGATAGGGACATCTGCATGAAGTTGTTTCTGTCAAAGCGTTACTGTAGGTCAAAGTTACCACTGTGCAGGCTGGTGGTGGTTCCATACCAGTGTGGGGTGTGTTTGTATTGCATGGTAAGTCCACTGGTCCACCTAATCATGTCATGTCTGCTGTACACTACGTTTCACTGCTTGGTGACCATTGGCAGCCCCTCATGGACTTCGTGTACCCCAATAACGAGGGGATATTCCAGCAGGTTAATGCTCTGTGCAGTCGACCCAAGTTGTCCAGAATTGATTTGAGGAACACGAGTCCTGTGTGGCCTGCATGTTCACCCAACATGAGTCCAATCAAGATGTTCCACTAACTAACTCAGATAATTCACGGTGCCTTGCTATAAGCAGGCTGGCCAGTGTAATTAAGAATTAGTCTTCATAGTTTATGTAAATTGTGAACACATTGTGGCTTCGGTGCAGAACATATGGCAACCACCGTGCTTCAGGTGCCAGTGCTCTTTAATTGGATCCAGCAGCAGGGGAGAACCGCTACCAGCGCGCCTAAAAAAAGCTAGGACAGCAGGACAGGTCACTTCCTGCCACACAGTGTCTATCACAGGTTGCACCACTGTCCTGCACAGAGCATGACATACAATACATACAAGCTAAAAGCACAACGACTGTTTACATTAAGATCTCTCTTACTGCCAGTCCGGCCTCCCGTCAGGATCCACGTGTAGTCGTCCCTCCACCGCATCCATCGGGACAACAATCCAAGCATGTAAGCATCCTATAAACAATATATATAGACTGTGTACACTCCCAACTCTTCTGTACACGTCAAGGTGAGCAGGGCATGGTGCAGCTTCCTTAAGCGGCTTATCCATTTTCCCAAAGATGGCCAAATGGGGGAAGTGGAGGATTTGTATGACTGGCTGGAACACCTGCTTGGAGTATGCCAGTGGGCCACTGGTTGCTACCCCACAAAAGCTTTTCCCTTCCACACAGGTACAGGCCATCTGTGATCACCTGGGCTTACCTGAGGCGGAAATCATTCTTGGGCATGTAGGATGCCCATGCTTGCACACATTCAGCAACTCACGATGCCCTTCTGTGAGTCTGTAGACATCCCTGCTTGAGAAGGGTTCAACAGCAAGCTCTGTGCTGCAAGGAATTCTGAAAACCTGCTGCCGACAGTTTTTTCAGCATGTTTGACTTCTATCAGCTTTGCTGACCGCTAGCTTTTCATCAGTGGTCAGTTTTGACCACAAGAGTTCTGTCGTTAAATATCAAAAGGTCTGTTTTTCCATGCAGTGTTTGAACAAGTGTTGGAGAAATTGGCTGGGGCCAGTGACCACATGGGGGTGCCAGTAACTGGGGTCTTAACTGTTAACTGTGGGCTCATTTTGAAATGGGCGGAGCCGGGACAACGGCGGGAAATGGTGGTGCTTTAAATGCTGCACGTTGGTGGTTGATTCTCTCCTTGGGTCTCGCGCTGTCTTCCTCCTCTCTACTGTGGACGCCCTTCCATCCATTTATAAAACCTGAACGCTGCCTGGAACTTGGCCAACCATGGGCTCATGGACTGATGAGCTCGAGGTGATTCAGAAACTCGGACTTCAGGTGAGTTGGTCTCTAAATGGGTCCAACCGGTTTTAGCCATACACCTTTACGTAGCTTCACGTCTCACACAAATTTGCAACACGTAGGGACAGTGTGTCTTAGTTACAGCCAGAGTCACTCTAGACGGTTTGGTGGTTGGACCGCCATTGGTTCCTGGGCTTGTTACACTACAGGGTCCAAGGGGCCTCGTGCAGGGCTGCAGCAATCTGAAATGAATGCAGCAAGCAAAATATGGCTCTATATATCTTGTCATTTTTATTCCAGGGTACAAACCTCTGCTCTACAGTGCCAAAACAGTCCGGGGAACAGATGAGAACCTGATCTGAGGTCGGGGTTTGGAGCACACAGTCTGGAACGTTTTCTAGGAAGCTGCTACGTTTAATGACCCAACAGATTTGGAGGAATATACAGCATCAGTGACTGACCACATCAGGCAGTGCATAGACTATGGCACTCCCTTCAACACCATCACCATGCACGCTAGCCGTGGAGGACTGCACAGGGGCATGCGCTACTGAAAAGCCGGAATGCTGCCTTCATGCCTGACGACAAGGCAGCTTTCAGAACAGCAAGAGCCAACCTGTGTGGGCTACCAGAGAGAATCCACGGACACTACATCAGGGCATGACCATTTGCAGACTACATGCAGTCTACCAGCAAGACTATGCAACATGTCAAACGGCCAGACACTGGACGGAGGAGCATGGACAAGACTACTATCCAAGTACTACAACCAAGCATCTGTGGGACCACCTTGGTCGTTGTGTTCACTCTATGGATCCTCCCCCCACACACCCTCCAACAGCTGTGGGATGCTCTGCAGTCGGCATGGCTCCAGAGGGCTCCAGTGACCACCTACCAGGACCTTACTCAGTTACCTGTTAGCCTGTGTAGTTGCTGTCCTTGCACTTCTTAGCAGATGCTTTCACTGAGTACTATTTCACTCTGGTCTTGATAGACCGGCCACAGACGTAGCAGAATGCGTCTGCTGGATGGAGCGACCTCGTGATGCCCTCTAAATTAGGTGTAGCTCTGTATCCACTACACACTCCAGCTGGAGCATCACCTGTATTTATACTGCTCTGTAGACTACTGGAGAGTCCTAGACAGTTCTATACGACGGCTGAATCGATCAGTACGACTGATTAGAAATGACTTTCATTTGTTTTTATAAAATTTAAATTTGTTCTGGTTCAAATGAAACCTTGTCGTCCCTGAAGTGGGTTAGTCTTTGTGTTTTATTAGTTTACAGTGGTTTATGTGGCCGTCTCTGAAAAACATGTCCTCTGAACGTCACCCATGCACTAATGTCCTACACACACCATCATGGATGCTGGGTTTTGAACTGTGCTGATTAGCCGGATGGGTACTTTCCCCTTGGCATTCCCCATGGCATTCACAGAACACAGCGTTTCTGGTTCCATCTGGTTTCTTCTTTGTTCCTGAGCTCTTGCAGTGGTTCCACCACAGAACCAGGTCTGTTTTAATGCAGTTCTGTCTGACGGCCATCCAATCCTGGCCTTGCAGAGCTTCTTTGAACACTCTGGATCGTTTAATGGTATGGTGTAGTGTAAAGGATGAACTCTCCAAGCTCTTTGCTGAGCTCTGTTAAGAAACGCTCTTCTTGAACTGCTGTACTATTGGTCCGTGTGGTCTCCCTGTCTTTACTCCTGAAAGACTCCGCCTCTCTGAGATCTACTTCCTGTACCCAGTCATGTTACCGACCTGCAGCTAATCAACCTAACTGGATGTAAGATGTTACACCAGGTGTTTGAGCTCTACACCTATAACTATTCTGACATCATGTTCTAAAGGGTTCTATAAAGGTTCTCAGGGTTAGTGTTCCACTCTGGATGTAGTAGTGAAGCAATTCCATGTTCTTCTAGTTTAGATATTACAGCTCAGTGTTTCCAGTCGCTGCTTTATAGCTTCATGTTCTGCACTGTTGTGGATGAAGGTCACTGTTGAAGGTATAGACTGATAGTCGAGCCTGCTGATGAAATGATAGACACTCCAGCCTCTCTAGAAGAAGAACAGCTGTGTCTTTATTTATGGACTGAAGAAGCTTGTCCCTCCTCTTTTCTTCTCTCTCCTCTCTCCTTCCTTTCCTCTTTCCACAGGAGCTCTCTGTTCTCCCTCCTATTTCGTTCTCTCTAAACAGGAGCTCTCTCTCATCTGTCACTCTCTGCTCTC
>JAMWET010000038.1:452500-477500 GCA_024036415.1 Prochilodus magdalenae | reverse complement strand
GGGTTGGCCTAAGTTGTAGATGGTTCTTTTTAAGACCCTAGTAGGGACTCTCTTTGGTGCTAAAGAACCCATCTTACTTAAACAGCACATTGTGCGTCAATCTGAAGAACCTTTCATCATGTAAGAACCCTTGCGGGTTAACATATTAGATATATGTTCTCCGTTCTGGTAATTACTGATGAATCACTATGAGATTAAATACACCTCAGAGTAAACTCACTTCTGACTTTTCTGGAACGCAGGAGGTTCACTGACATGGTTTCTACGAAGATGCTTCACTAGGTAGCACGAAGTCACTCAGCTCAGAGACTGAACGTAAGTGTGTCCTAACCCTCAGCTCCACCGTCATATATGACCAGTACAGAACACCTGATGATGTCATAATGGACACTAGGTATAGTTCCGTAGCTGCCGTGGAGATGGAGAATGTGTGAGGTCATGAAGGTCTGACAGTTTAGAGGGGGTCTAGTGTGAGGTAGTAGAGTGTGGTGGTCTGTATGTGGTCTAATGTACACATACATGTTCACCGCCCACATGAAGAGCTGTACCTGCCATCTTTAACACAGGACAGTAGACTGAAGCAGCCACGTAACATAATAACACTGTTCAGCATCATATAAAGGCGTCACATGACGTTTCTCTTGTATTCACTGGTTTTATCATTCTACTAATATTTATATTTAAAAAAAAATTTAAATTCTGCATATATGAAAGTTTGATAAGCACCTCTGCATGCCTTGAATTCATACACCATTGTCAGTGTGCTTTTAGGACGCACATATGTAAATGTTCACATCAGGACACACACACACACACACACACACAACAACAACACTAATAATAATAATAATAATAAATATTAAATATATAATAAATATATTTTAATATAAACATAAAATATATAAAGCAAAAACACAAAGATCACTTTTTAAATTAAAAACAAATAAATAAATTAATAAATAAAATCTGAACCTTAATCTTTAAAGTACCAGGTGTGTGTGTGTGTGTGTGTGTGTGTGTGTGTGTGTGTGTGTGTGTGTGTGTGTATAGTGTGTGTATATATATATATATATATATATATATATATATATATATATATATATATATATATATATATATATATATATATATATATAGACAGAATATAAAACAGTCTGCTGGTAAAAGTGTGTGCAGTGAGAGTATGGAGCAGGTACTGGAGTACTGAGCTAGATATATACAATATGTACAGTTTAATAATAACAATAATAAATTATTATTGATTTTATTCATATATTCTGCTAGTATATATTATACATAGATATGATCTACAACACTCAATGAAGACTTTTGATAAGTTCATTAAAGAGAAAACTATCTTTCCAGCGTTTCTGTTCTGCTGTGTTTGTGATGAGGATTTAATCATATAATAATAATAATAATAATAATAATAATAATAATAATAATAATAATAATAATAATAATAATAATAATTTTAATAGAATAATTCAAGTCACGGCAGAACAGTCTGAAACTAGAAAGGGAAAGCTCATAACCCAGCTTTAAGTTGGCTTGAAAAATAACACTGAACTTCATAAATGAACTGATACCTCAAATCCACTGTCTAAACAACTCTAGAAAAAAAAATATTATTATTATTATTATTATTATTATTATTATTATTATTATTATTCAGCATAAATAGATAATGATGACAGTAAGACATTGATCTGATCACTTCATTAATGGCTGAAAGCTTCAGACACTACCTGTGCAAAAGTCTCCTGTCCACCAGTGATGAGGAGTCCTTGACTCCAGCGAGTCTAGGAATCAGTTCACTGGCCAAGAGATGAACTCTATTCCCAGTCGTGCTGGAGTGGACGAATCTCCGACTCTGCTGACACTGTAATCAGCTGGAGGGACGTTCTAACGGAGGAGTGTCTGAGAGTTTAAACAGCTCACTGCTGGCGCTCTCCACCAGCCTTGCTCACTAGCCGCTGTAGCTCAAACCCTGCTCACAGAAACCCCGTCCTGAACCCCAGATCTTCATTCTCTTGATCTGTCTCACGAAGGAACCGTCCGAGTGAGGTGTGTTCGAAAACACATGGTCTCCACATTCGATGTCGTGGATAGCATGGTGACTGTAGAGTTATCTATGTTGGTTGCCAGCTGTGCACTTTCCGATGGGGAGGTGTGCGAGGGGGCACCCCCTAAGAATGAGGACTGTCTCCTTATAAAAGAGGGCCAGCCTTGCTTTATCAAGAACCATCTACAGAGCTACAGAGCCTAACTGTGTCCCCCGATTTGAAACAAAAGGTCAGTACGCCATCTGTACCCCCTCCAAAACCCTTTGAGCGAGCGGGCAGGACTGAAGGTCATTACACGCTGGAGGGAATCGTGATCAGCGTGAGTACAGAGAGGAAGTAAGTCTCTATACTACACCAGAGTTCTCCCTAGAGACTTCATACCAAGTTATATTAAACCCCACTGTTGTTAATTATGTCTTAGACGGGCACCACACCACCCTGGATGACACAAGACAGACGGGTGTCTGTCCTGCGTAGTGTCCCTCCAACATGAAGAAAGAGAAGGCCATGCGCTGAACGATGTACCATGTCCAGAAGGCCTGGTGTCACTCCACCTCTGCCCCTACCTCAAATTCTGCAGGAACTGTGTGAGGATATTCAAGCTGCATGGGATGGATTATCACAGGACACCATTAGGGACCTCTACAGCTTCATGCCGAGATGTCAGCCGTGTTGCATTAACAAACATGGCGGCCTGATAGCATACTGAGAGACAGACTTCTGTATGTGTAGCTCAATAAATATTAATCATATCAGTCTAAATGTATCATCATTTATTGTTCCTGGTAACCTTTATCTTCCTTCCCAGCAGCACTGCTATCCCACACCTCCTTGCTTCTATTCTTTTAATGATGAGTGTTATTCCTGAGTTGCAGCTATTCTTCTGATAATGATTGTATATCTTCGATAACGCTTTACCTGAAACATGTCTACATTCTACACCTGTGGCACATTCATAACATCTCACACTAAGCTTCATAACATATTCATCAACGTAAAGGATTACTAAAGTATACATCTTGTACATGATGTTAATATGGAGTACTGTATCATTTTAGTGATAAACACTAAGTCTTCTTTCTGGACAGGCAAATTAACATGACCTGGCTTTGACCTATTTGGACAGAAAGTGCTTTGACACTTTTACTCTCAACTCATTTTTAATTAATCCATTTTCAGCATTGCCTTTTTACACTTTCTTAGTCTTTAAACATAATATCTTTCAGATGGTTCAGTAGTCTATATACTGTTGATTAACAAATGGTTTATTAAATATCGTTAAATTTACTAGCTTAGCAGAGTGTATCGCAGTTAAAATCTAATTTGTCAAAATAATAAATGAAGACTTTTATTTTGAAAATGTGTATCTTAGTAAAATTACATAGTACTGCATATTACCATTACTTAACTTATGTATGCTGTAGGAATGTTGATTTAACCATTCAGGGATATATTTTGAAGTGTTTATGTAAGATGTCATGAATGTGTTATCCTACATAAGTGTTTCTCTTAATTTATTCTCCAAAATAAAAGTCTGTGTACATTTGAAAATGCATTTTGCAGTCTCAGGGGTTTAAAACTCATAAGCCATGCATACAGGGTACTAAAATGGGTGGTCCGAGGGTGGACCAGCGAAGGCACACAGTCAGCTGGATACTGAACTTACCAGTAGACTGATATATGCTTGGACTGGGGTATTGGGTTTGCAGTCGGTAATGGGTTAATGCAAAGTCCTTATAGGAAACATGATCATGGTGTAACCAACAAACCGATTGCCTCTTTAAAACCTAGACTGTATGTTGGACGAAGATTTCATACTACCTGCCTCCTCCTTTATAATGCCTCTAGTATATGTGCTAGGTGTGGAGCTGTCACTTTCCGAAGGCCTACACATATGAGGGCAATTTGTTTTGCCTTCCAAAAGCGGACAGTCACCACTCAAAGGTGAGTAAACGGCCGACACCGTTTTCCTCTTCTTCCAAAGCAGGTGGACTTGTTAAGTTTAACTTTAAGACCCCCCAACCCAACCCTTCCCCCTATCTCAGGCCGAACAGTTCCCATTTTTAGAATCTGTATATTCCCAGTCTTGCCACCAGAGGTCCTCGTCTGTGATGCTGTCGAGTCCCATTTTGGCCACAAGGTGGCCCCATCGGCACAATGCTAGTCCACTGTCATGGTCGCACACAGACCTACCTGCTATTCTCCTTATTAGCCCTCTCTCTGAAAGCTTCAGGCAGCGTCTCTTACTGAGCCTTTTCTGATTCCTGCCTGGGTTTGTCCCTGGGAGCTGACTACCTGGTTATGGACTGCTTTGCTTGTTAACGTAGCAGAGCCTTTTAGCCTGGTACTGAGTTTAGGCTCGACTGTTACAGAGCTATAAGGGCCTCCCTCTTTACAGTTTGGACCTCACTGGACGTGTAGTCTGTGCCATAGCTGATGTTCTCAGTGAAGGCTATCAGAGTGGAAAGCCTTTGAGTGAGGTTTAGGTTCATGTGGCCTGTAAGACGGAGACCACCCTTCACTACTCTAACGGACATGAAGAGTGAGTTTTCCATTCATCAGTGTCAGGAAAGAGACAGGAAACATGTTAAATCTTTCGGAATCCAGTGTGTTGACTCTTTGTCTTTATTATGTCTCCCATTCCTTTTTAAGGAGACTTGCTTTCAGCCCCCAGGAGGTATCTACAGTGGGTTCTGAAGGTCAGAACCCAAACTGAAAATCTGAAAATGCATAACAAACCCATTTAAACCAGTTTGACCAAGTTGAGGCCGGATTTTAATCTTATCTTTGCCACTAAAGGCGGTGTTCCGATGACTCCCAGGCCAATTTGACCTGAAGCTGAGACACTGTGGTTGCCTTTTTTGCTCAGTGATGTTAAAGTCCTACCCTCCTCAAAGACATACCTGATCAATGATGTCTTCTTCACCTGAGACTGACGTGTACCTAATAGCGTGTATTACCTCCATGAGCACCAATAACAGCTATGACTGGATTTGGCATGGACTGGACAAGTTTCTGGATGTGGGCCACATCAGTGTTCAGACACTCTAATTGCGCCAGAAAGTGGGCCAGATTTGGTGGAAGCCTTCCCTGGCACAATTCCGAGGAGAATTCCCTGTAGACTGGGATATTAGCCACTGCTGGTAGACCCGTATGACCGTACGCTTCCATACACCTGCAGATTCAGCTACTTCCTTCACACTATGGTCTTTGGCCACGCCCAAATGCTCATCCACTCCTTTTAGCCAATCATTAACATCTGCTCTGGAGCCATTTACCACACATGGAACGAGACATTCACTGCACTGTACCACCTCTTCTCAACCTATGGATCCCGTCACCCACACCTCACAGGTACTTCATCCTTGTGCAGCACCATCTGCAGGAGCCAGAAATTACAAGGTGACTAATTTCTACAGCTCGTGGCACCACACTTTTAAATGGAGGTAAGAAATAAACCAATTAGCATTAGCACAATGGATTAGATCAAAAGACAGACCTTCACCCAATACTATAAGACACTGGAGGTTTGGAAACGCTAATCACGCTAATGTTTTTGGAGGCCCATCCGTTGTACGCCTGCCTCTCGTAGTCGTAGGCTTTGTTCTCGTTTGGGCCCCTCTCCTCTTTGTGGACCTAAAAGTGGAGGCCTCTCTGCCAGGAAACTGTGAGTAGATGTTGTGGTTAATTCAACTTCACCTACAGACACTGATTGATGATGCCAATGTGGCCTACTAGGCCCCACTGAAGCACTTTCCGTCTCATCTTTCCCATTTCTTCTGAACGTCAGAGTGAATTTCTCTGGACTACGTGGTCATTCGCTCTCCAGCCATGTCCTGTTTGCAGTATTTGTGCGCATGCCATTTCTCTTCTCGTTTGTTTAGATCTACCTTTTTTCCTTTTTAGTATGAGATGCTGATTAAAACCAGCTCCTGTTTGTCCTGGAGGGAACCACTGTGCAATAGTGCATGAATAAGTAATGGAGCTTTGATAAAAACCATGTGCGGATGTTTATTTTCATTGTTGGGTCCTGCAGCTGTCGGGTGGGGGGTGGAGTTAGTGATTATGGGGTTCAGGACAGGAATGGGGCCCCCGGACACACGTTTTTAAATTAGAGTCCAGGTTCCTAAGTGGTGCAACCACTCATCATCTATGCGGCATAAAAAACAAAAAAAAAGACATCTTGGTATCTTGGAAAGTGAAAACATCTTTAATCTGGCTGATACAGCGAGTGTTTCTCATTTTGAGACTGATGTCAGAATATTATCAGATTATTTCATATCTTGACGTTTCTAGACGTGTTTTATTTAGCTATGCAAACTGTAGGTAACACTGTATTTGGAGAGGTTTTAACAGAGGGTCAGTAACTCATCCACAACATATCAGTAACATACTGAAGTCTCAGTAGCATCTGAATACACTAAAGTGAGAATCTTGGGGGCTGTACTGTTGAAAACTCAATCCTAACCTTTACCCAAATCTTATTATTACTCCGAACCCTGACACTAATCTTAACCCTTAACCCTGGTGCCAATCCTAACCCTAACCTTAACCCAAAATCTAATCCTAACCCTAACCTTAACCCAAATCCTAACCCTAACCCTAACCCTAACCCTAACCCTAACCTTAACCCAAAATCTAATCCTAACCCTAACCTTAACCCAAAACCTAATCCTAACCCTAACCCTAACCCAAATCCTAATCTTAACCCTAACCTTAACCCAAATCCTAATCCTAACCCTAACCTTAACCCAAATCCTAATCCTAACCCTAACCTTAACCCAAATCCTAATCTTAACCCTAACCTTAACCCAAATCCTATTATTACTCCAAACCCTGACACTAATCTTAACCCTTAACCCTGGTGCCAATCCTAACCCTAACCTTAACCCAAAATCTAATCCTAACCCTAACCTTAACCCAAATCCTAATCCTAACCCTAACCTTAACCCAAATCCTAATATTACTCTGAACACTGACACTAATCTTAACCCTGGCGCCAATCCTAACCCTAACCTTAACCCAAATCCTAATCCTAACCCTAACCTTAACCCAAAACCTAATCCTAACCCTAACCCAAATCCTAATCCTAACCCTAACCTTAACCCAAATCCTAATCTTAACCCTAACCTTAACCCAAATCCAATCATTACTCCGAACCCTGACACTAATCTTAACCCTTAACCCTGGTGCCAATCCTAACCCTAACCTTAACCCAAAATCTAATCCTAACCCTAAACTTAACCCAAATCCTAATCCTAACCCTAACCTTAACCCAAATCCTAATCCTAACCCTAACCTTAACCCAAATCCTAATCTTAACCCTAACCTTAACCCAAATCCTATTTTTACTCCGAACCCTGACACTAATCTTAACCCTTAACCCTGGTGCCAATCCTAACCCTAACCTTAACCCAAAATCTAATCCTAACCCTAACCTTAACCCAAATCCTAATCCTAACCCTAACCTTAACCCAAATCCTATTTTTACTCCGAACCCTGACACTAATCTTAACCCTTAACCCTGGTGCCAATCCTAACCCTAACCTTAACCCAAAACCTAATCCTAATCTTAACCACAACCCAAACCTAATCCTAACCTTAACCACAACCCAAACCTAATCCTAATCTTAACCACAACCCAAACCTAATCCTAATCTTAACCACAACCCAAACCTAATCCTAATCTTAACTTCAACTCAAAACCTAATCCTAACTTTAACTATAACTCCTAATCTAATTCTAACCTTAGCCTCATTCCAAACTTAATCCTAATCTTAACCACAACCCAAAACCTAATTCCCAAATCCCAATGTTACTCCAAACCCTGACACTAATCTTAACCCAGGCACCAATCCTAACATTAACCTCAACCCAAAACCTAATCCTAATCTTAACCTTAACCTCATTCCAAACTTAATCCTTATCTTAACCACAACCCAAAACCTAATCCAAACCCTAACCTTTTCCCAAAACCTAATCCTAACCCCTACTTATTTTACAAACCCATTTCACTTCCTTGGGTGGCTCTGATGACTCCCATAATATAGATGATCACTTTATTGTCTTGTCCTCAGCAGTCTGCATTAACGCAGCCGTATCACTATGTAACAACACAGACCACCACAGAGCAGGTATTATGTGGGTGGTGGATCATTCTTAGCACTGCAGTGACAATACAGTGGCTGGTCGGTGTATAAGTGGAATCCAATAACAGCAAAGAAACTGATGACGAACTGATTAAAGGCAAATCAATACGGCTCTGCGAAAATTTAAAAGACCACCTGAAAGTGATTAGTGTCTCTAGCTGTACAGTTTCTGGGCTTGTGTTGGACCAAAATGAGCAGCTCTGTTTTATTCTATACACCCCAGCCACTGCTCGCCAGTCTCTCTGTAGGTCACCTGAGGTCATCTTACGGTGGTTAAGGGACACTGGAATGAGGTGGCGCTCATCACGGTCAGTAGAGAGTGGGTCTGGCCCTCTGCCAGCCTGTAGCTGTGTTGTCCTGTGTGTTTGCTGCTGGACCTTGTTCTTATGAACCAGACGCTCACTGTATCTGCCGGTAAAGCTAGAACCCAACCTTCTGTTCCTCACTAAGAACCTGCTGTACATGTGGAGATGCTGATTTAAGAACCAGGAGCGCTCTCTTATTTATTTTCAGAGCTGTATATCAACAGGGAGAAGTTATGGTAGAGTGAAATCCTCATCTGCTAATAAGACAGCAGAATGATATAGTGGAGCACGGTGATGCAACAGCACAGGAATTCAATTTACCCCTCGGTGTGAGCTGAACTCCCCACCGTGTAGTCTGAGGTCAGGGGTCGCACTCACACAGACAAAGTCCTACTTCAGACCCCCAGCTGTGAACAGTCCAGACAGAACATAAGTTAGAGAGCACAGATGGTTACTGATACACACCCCCCACACAACAATCCAGACCCTGACCTCTGACAGGCACGGCTGGTTCATACACACACACGTTTGTATTCATACCTTTATGGGGACCGTCTATTGACTATTTTACTGTAGCTATGTGTTAACGAACTACACTTAAACCTGACCGTAACTTTTAACACACGTTTTCACAGTTAACAACTTCATACAACTAGCATGTCCCCGTAACTTAGCACATATGCTAATATTGTGCATTAGTCTAGGACATTTGGTCCTCACAACTAGCTAAATACTCACACACACTCACACACACACAGTATTTCTTCTGCCTAAATAGCACTTGGAGACATATAGAGTTATGAGAAGGTTTGGATGCCCCTGGTCAGTTCCCCAAACACTCTGGCTGTGCATCTCAGGGAGGAGGAATAAGGATCCATACAATAAGCAGGATGGAACATGCCAGACGCCTCAGCAAGGAATTGCACAGGTTCCTGGTGGTGTCCTGTGATAATCCATCCCATGCAGCTTGTATATTCTCACACAGTTCCTGCAGATGGTGCGGTAAGGGTGGAGGTGACGTGACACCAGGCCTTCTGGATGTGTGATGTGTGATCTCCACCAAGACAAAAGAAGGTCTCGTCACTGAAGATAGCGGTCTGGGTTTGTGTAGGTCTCCCAGACCCTTCATGTCATGGGGAGTGCCTTCTGTTATCGACTGACGCCAACAGCATGATTAGTGCACATAGCTGTGATGCTGTAATTGGGACAGTCCATTTGTATGATCAGTTTGTGCAAAAAGTATTCCGGGTGGTCCCTCCTCTGTATACTAGAACATCTGACTGAACACCATCAGGGTATCCACCACCCAATGAAATACATGCCCTGTATGTATGAAGAGCTCGGACGGCCGTGTAAGCTTACTGGTGGTCTGGGACAGTACAGACCCCTGGTTCCCATCAGCATCACTGTACAGGTACTCTATATAGCCAAAGGTATTCACTCATCCATCCATCCTAGGCACCTAGTATTGTAGACTGGTTCTACAGACACTGGTGAAAGAGTGAGTCGCTCTCAGGACCTCACTGAATTCCAGGGTGGTACTGTGATGGGATGCCACCTGTGCAATAAGCCCAGTCCTGAAATTTCCTCCCTACTTAATAACTGTCAAATGTCATTGGGATTATAACAAAGTGGAAGCGATTGGGAACGACAGCAACTCAGCCACGAAGTGGTGGGAACTCTTAACGCTCCAGCAGACCAAGAGATTTTGGACAATTTTGTTCTCCCAACTTTGTGGGAACAGTTTGGGAATTGGCCCCTTCCTGTTCCAACATGACTGTGTACCAGTGCACAAAGCAAGGTCCATAAAGACATGGATGAGTGAGTTTGGTGTGGAAGGATTTGACTGGCCTACACTTAACCCTGACCTCACCAATGCGCTTCTGGAAGAATGGTCAAAAATTCTCATAAACACATTCCCAAACCTTGTGGAAAGCCTTCCCAGAATTCCCATGGATTAAGAACGGGATGTCACTCAAGTTCATATGGGTGTGAAGACAGAGGAACGAATACTTTTGGCAATATAGTGTATCTGAATCAGTAAGCTTCCCTGAGCGCCTTCCCTACATCCGGGTTTTTACATAGGTTCGGGAAAACCAGCTGGATTCCTCCTTTATGGTCGATTTGCACTGTGTGCTTCGTCACGCGCGCGCGCTCCCTCTCTCCCGGCTCTGTCCGCTGTGGGAAACGTTGGAGAGAGAGAAGGGGGGCGCGCTTCCTGCGGCTCGCGAGCGACATCTGGAATGGGAGGAGAAGAGGAGAGAAGCGAGGGAGAGAGAGAAGTACGATAGAGGGAGGGAGTGGGAGAGAGAGAGAGAGAGAGAGGTCGAAGGGGAGAAAGAGTAGGGAGCCACGGCGCCGACACCTGAGGTAAGCGGAGCGCTATGTTGTGACCGTGTCCTGTATATGAGATTCCGGGCCGGGTTTGTAAAATGCCCCTGTGTTTTAACGGCCTTAACTTTTTAGTAACGGCTCAAAAGTGGGAGCCGTTCGGCCGACAGAGGCATGTAGGGGGTGGGCTTTTTTAGTCCCTGGCCAGCCGTGGCTCGTTGTTGTTGTTGTGCTGGTTTATTTCACCTTCGCCACCACTGAGAAGAAAGACACTGCCAGGCTCTGCACCCCGCTTTGGCTAACTTAGCTCCGCTAGCTAGTGGCCGTAACGTTAACGGGTCGCTCGGTCCCACTCGCTGACAGGAACATTTCAACGACCCGAAACCAAACGGCAGTTCACTTAGGCGCTTGAAATGCCACCCAGACGAGTTTTATCTGGCATATTTCTGTCATATACCCCGGTATTCCAGCCATATTCCACATTTCTGGCTGTTTCGAAGGTAAACTCCCCGTCCTCCGTCTCATTGTGGGCGAAGCCTCTCACGTTAGCCCCCCCTCCGCCTGAGGCTAAGCTAACGCTGGAGCCAAAGCCAATGGGAATCGATATGTGCTGGTTTCCCCTCTCCTATGCGACGGACTGCCTTTGTGTGGGCTGTTTATGTTGGATATCTGTCATATCGGTGCAGTAATGTCAGTATTGCAAGCCCACGCGTCCTGTTATTCCTGTCGTTAGCTGCACGAGAGCCGCATTGACGAGGGAGAGTTTTATTACGCCCCGTGCTGCGGCACCACCATGGCCGACGTATTCTCACTGTATATATTCTTCTCTGTTTATCAGTTCCCCACCTCGGTCACCTGCTGTCAAGAGCTTCGCCTCGGTGTAGCTCACACCCCTAATAACACTGCGTGCATTGGGGAGCCCGCGTCAGCTGAGGCAGAGCCAGCCTTGTGTGGGCCAGCGCCGCAGCTGCCCACCTCTTGCAACACAGATCTTCTGTGGATTTTCGGCCAAATTGCTTCCAGACCGATCACCCTGACGGCCGGTAGATAAGGACTGGTGTGCATGCTCAGGCTCATTAACCGTGTGCTTGCAGTGGTCTGTGTGAGATAAGGGGCATGCGTGCCGCGATCAGGGGCCTTAATGCAAGTCAGTGTTTATCAACCACATCAGACCTGAGCACTGTAGACCTGGTCGACATCATCACTGTAACGCTCTTAGGTAGACACCATGGGTTCAGTTGTGGTCATGGCTATTCAGATCACTTGAAGACGTGATGCTTTTAGGTGCCAGGTTAAAGGGACAGTATACGATGAACTCAACACCAACACAAATGCTTTGCAGTGCTCCTTCATAAGCTCCGCCTCCCAATTTCATAGGCACTGCCAAGGTGAACTACGCTGGACTAGCCAACGTTTGTTGTGTTTGGCTTTCCTACGGACAGACAGCAGGATATGGTGACAGAGTGGACAGCAGCATAGCAAGCCATGTGACTGAAGTTAGGTGGTTGTGCCAACTGTCACCACTATGGTTGCAGCTCTGATGCTAACCGGTTACTTTCCCAAACATTAGCAAACGGGATGCAACAGCACCGACCTGTAGGTTCTGTAGAGCAAGAGCCTGAATACAGTCACGAGCAGAACCATGTTCTCATACTGTACACCTGCATTCACCTTCTGTCTAACACTCTCTGTTAGAGCTCCTGTGTCTATAAGCCCCGCCTTCCAAAGAGCTCAGTGTGCTCTGATTGGTCAGCTTGCCCACTCTGTTCTAATTGGTCACCCACCAGAGCAGCATCCTGCTATGGAGCCTGCCCCCACGCCACTATGCTGCTATTCTCACAGTGGTGTTAATTCTGCGGTGTCATTTGAGCCACAGTTCGATCTGCCGTGATGTGATGATGTCACCTTGTCACAGAAATCCAGTGTGGCTGGAATTCCAACTCAGCGTTTCAGACAGCTGCCTCTGGCATGTACTTTGGGATTTACAGCTTTGCAGACTGTTTACATGCACGACAAGTTAAGTAACACGCTAAAGGATTAAGAAAATAGAAAATCATAATAGGAGCCCATTGATGTATGTTAAATCTGTGACAAGTCTGACCCTAAGCATTAACCACAACAAAGTTATGGTTTTAACACACAGAGCATGATGCATAGTCTTTCGCATCTCACAAAATGGGCAAACTTGGACATTTATGCAGAAAGCACAAACTTGAGTTTCTTTAGGTGCCAGTAATAGCTTCTTCATAGATTGTGCAAACGGTGACACTGGGATACGGTGCATTTTGAAAAACTGAAAGTGTTGTGAAGATCTTCATCGTTTCAAAGCTGCATCCACACAGGCTAGTTCATGGTTTAGCTTGTACTGCAATCTCGGTTTGTGTCTCGCCAACAGTAGAGATGACTGTGATTGGTCTGTGAGATATTGTTGCTGACTTGCAAACAAAGCTTGAAAAATCAAACAGAGGGCGACTGAAATAATGACACATTTTCGGCCATCTGAAATTTTTTTTTTTTTCAGTTAAACACCAGCTCCAATTAATTACACAAGAAAAGCACATTCTGTTTTATTATTGGTGTTTCAGATGTTTCATTATTTGTAAATTGTCACAGTAATTCATTTCCATGCTGTATTTAGACTGTTATAGAAGCAAGACCTTAACCACAAACCCAGTCGTATAGATTTCTAACAGGCGTTACTTTTGGGGGGTCTGGGTCATTTATGCATAGCGGTGTAGAGCTCTCTTTCTTGGAGTCAGCATGAAACACGTTGTCCCAGAAGGATAACATGGTTGTAAAAACGTGTGCAGCCACCAGAAACAGACAAAACATAAAGGTAAAGCGAAAATGAAAGGAACATGATGATCAAAACAGACAGGACTGGGCATGGATAGTGCGTCTGTATGCAGTTGCATTTGATCTTGGCTGTAGGAGAGGAGCTGTGCTCATGGAAAGAGGTCTGGGTTGATAATTGATGAAGTTTGACCATAGCCGAGTTAAACCTTCTACAAACTGCATAAAGATGCACAAACACAAAAGGCCCAAAGTCTGACTGCAGTATGTGCTAATGTAGGACAGAAGCTGACCTATGACCTCAAGTGGGGCTACAACAGTGGGTATAATTGTTGGCGGGTGAGAGAGTGATATGTGTGTTGTATTTATATCCTGAGTGCACCATGTTTGTATAATGATATGCAGTAAATCAGAGGCTGTTGTGGATTGTTAAAGGTTGTTGAAAGGTTGGTGAACTGTGATGTGTGCCTTGCAGCTCTCTCTCTCTCTCTCCCTCTCTCTCTCACACCGTCTCACTCTCTCAAACTGTACTTGTGTCTTTTGACTCGGTCTCAGCTTGTTGCACAACATCTCTACTGGCATGTTTCTTTTTCCTTTTTTTTTTCTTTTTTCTTTTTTGGCTCGTTGTTGTGAAAAATAGCGTCTGCGTCCAGGATAAGGGTTTGCTCATGCTCTGTCCGGAACAGTAGATCTGCTGGGACTGCTGGAGCACTGGAATTGTTCTGGAATGTCGGGCTGAGGGCTTTTGTGGCCTGCACGGCTGTTCCGAATTCCGATGACAGAACAGTCAGGTGTTAAAGACTGTAGCTGGAACTGTAGTTCATGGCTAAGTGTCATGGTTTTACGGGTTATATAAACCCTGCTAGGTTGAGCGCTTTTTTGAGGAAAGGATTTGCGCAAACAAGATTCAGTGATGACGCTGCCTTGTTAAAAACTGTAGTAGTTGGTGCAGTCTCTCAGGCCTTGTTTATAATGCCAGCTTACTTCCGTTTTGCTATATCCAGATTGCATCCAAGTATATTTGTTTTTATTTTTAGGTCTAAACAGCAAAAAACATATTTGAATGCGATTTGTAATGCAATTGCTCAGTCTGGATGCTTTGGTTGCTCAAATCGGATTTCAAATTGTGTTTTGTGTCAGTGAGAACACAACAAACAATGGCAATCAAACCCAATGTGATGTAAGTGCTGAGAAGTGCTGTGTAGTTATTGATGTCTGCGTTGTTACCACAACAGCCCATACAGATGAGCTGGTGATGTCTAGACACACAAATCCATTCTGATCATTTGCAAATAACGGTGCAGGTAGTCAAGTGCAGTTCTGGTTAGTTGACAGAGGAAGCTCAGAGTGGTTGAACTTGTTGTGTAGTATTGTTATATTGGACATATCTGAATATCATATACATATAACTGAATATCATGGTGTATCATGCTGTCAGTGCTGTTGTTAGTATGAGCTCCTGTAAAAAAGAGTAGTGCTATAAAGAGTGCTTTGACACTTTTGCACTTTTTAGTCACTTTCACGCTGCATCGCGAAGTGTTTGATTACACTGTGTACACTAATTACACTGTTAGCATGTAGGTCCGTTTCGCAAGTTCTTGTTATGTTCACAAAACAGCACATAAAACGGTCATAAAACTATTTTGGTCTGTTATATTTTAATTTCTATTCCTCAACTACAACAGGTATACATAACCGCTCTATACAGCCTGCAAAGAATACCTACAGTGTGGTAAACCAGCTCTACAGCTCTTCACTCGCATCAAGTTGAACAGGAGCAATATGAATAGGTTCTGCAAAGCAGATGCCCTCAGCAGAATTTGGCCCCAGCCTTCTGCCATAATAACTAGAATCATTATGCCGAATGTTTGCAGTACTAAGTTCTGATAGCACAAATGTGTTTTTTCTGAAGCAGTGCTCCATTTTGCAGATGAGAGCGAGCAACCCTACAGAGAACGTTCCGGACACGGCTGTGTGAGGGTCATTTAGCACACACACATGTAGAGATAGTGGCCTGTATGGGATTTACAGATGGTGTCGCTGACTGGCGTTATTGGCAGTGCAGTACTGAGCATAATGATGGTGCACTTCCATATTATCATCTTACTAACATTCTGCACTGGAATTTTACAGGATGTCCCAAATGGGGAATTTACTACTGGTTTAATAAGGCTGAACACGTAGATGGTGATGAGGTTTCTTTGGCTGTCCTTGTAGTTGATTGCGTACGGAGTTGTGTGCCCTCCTGTTTAGGTGGTAAGAGTGATGCTTACAGGCCAAATATCAGCAATACAGAGAAATACTGATGAGTATATTCGTAAACATACTTTGTTATTCAAGATTAGCAAAGGGAGCTATTTTAGCCATTGTGGGTTACAATGGATAGTGCTGGATGTGCAGGAGGCTTGAGTGACTGAAATGTTTTTTTCAGATGGGCTAATACCAGAGCTAACCAGTGTAGCATTCAATTGGGATTTCTTATCAAGAGGCTATTCAGTCACCATTGCACTTGACAAAAAGAATTTGATGACATAATTATAACAATACCCTTGTGATACTTTGACTTGTAGGGCTGTCCCGAATACCTTTTTGATTCTTTGACCTTTTAGGGCTGTCCCGAATACCTTTTTGATTCTTTGACTTGTAGGGCTGTCCCGAATACCTTTTTGATTCTTTGACCTTTTAGGGCTGTCCCGAATACCTTTTTAAGGAAGTTGTTCAGAAAATCGGTGTCCCTCCATTCTGTAGTATAGCGGATCGTCTGTCCCACTCCAACTGGGACCACTAGCTGCTTTCCTTGCAGAGCACTGCGGCACTTTGTCTAAAAGGCCTGCTAGACTCTCTTAGGCAGCATGCGCAGTGGGTTAGCCAGCGTTTTACTGAGTACAGGAATGTAGTGTGATGGTGTTTGGTGCAATGTTTAGCAAATTAAAAATAAATCTGTAACACCCCAAACGTTAAGGTGCACTTATTGTCAAACAACAGTTGCACAAACAGCTGCACCCAGAAGGACAGGAATAGCGTAAGCAAGGACGGGCCTTATCTCTGTATCTGACTGACCCAACAGCCACAGTTGTGGACATTCATTGAGCAGTGAGTCATCCTGTCGCCGAAGACTGCAGTGGTGTAATGGGTGCAACTGTTCTTTTGATGATGAGTGTATTTCACAGTGTGCCTTTATTGATAGTCTACATTTGATAAAAGAACAAAACTCAAATACTAAAGTTAAAAACTGGATACAGACCCAACAAACAAATATTTGAATAGTTGAATTTTCAGTCAGCCCGTTTTATTAGTAGGCAGGTAAAGTTTGTTTCTCTCCTGTCTTACCCAAATGTAGCGACTGCAGTTCAGATCGCAGTTCAGAAACATATCTTATTCAGAGAAATGCAAGAACAACTTTCATACTGCAGCCTGTCAGAAAAATGATAACATACTGTTTAGTCATAGTAGATGTACAGTAGTAAATTGTAGACGAAGAGTCGAAGACCTGTAGGCTTTGCCACAAGTACAAAATGAACAAGAAGCTTGAAACAGATGTACCAGAAAATTAATTTCTTTTAGCACTAGTTACAATCTGCTCGGTTTGGTTCATAACTGGGAATCTTTTGAATTGGGTAACATCCACAGATAAGCGGCACTGTACCTTCACCCCAGTGTTGCTGTGTGTGTTTTAGGTAGGGGACATGATGTCATCGCTAATAGCAGCATCCTCTAGGGTTACACTGTGTGTGTGTGTGTGTGTGTGTGTGTGTGTGTGGTGATGGTTTGTATTCCAGAATGTGCCGTGTGCCATGTCTCCATCTCACTGTTTAAGAGTGTGGAGTTGCTGACTTGGGAAAAAGTGAGTCAGAGCTAGAGAGAGCAGGAGGAGGGGCTGTGGAAAGACTGCAGTGTTTGGGTGAAGGTCTGAAATGCTATGGTCTATAATCTCTCACAGGAACCAAACTCGCTGTTGACTGCTTACATTGTTAAGGATTAGGCATAACACTGTTATTACACCACAGGATTTGAGGGCATGAATCAGCTGTGGTGCCTTCACTCAGGTATGGGACCAGTATAGTACATCTTATGCTAGATATATAGGGCCTAATGCTAGGGGTTAAATATGTTTTTAGCATTTTATGCAGGATTCTGTAGCACAGGATCATGTGCCCCAGCTTAAGCTGTTTGAAAAAACAGTTTACAGCAGTTCTGCCTTCGTTTAGCACAAAATAAGCAGAAGCCTGTGATCTGTAGATAGCTAACTGCCTTGCCAGCTTTCTTTTAACCTCTTGTCCTCCTCATCTGATGATTCAATTGTCATTTGAGTAACCCATTGTCTCTATTGTAATAATGTTTTAAAGAGGATTTCGGCATTTATACTATAAAATATTAAGCTTCCAAGCAGTAACGTAAGTGATCTGCCTTCCTTCTGTATTTACCAGCAACAGCAAAACAACAGCAAAACAGTTCAAACAGGAATACTCCCCGGAAGCTGTTCTTGCTTTAGCATAGTTCATTCCACCTTCAAAACACGGACAACAAGGGGGATCTCCAGCATACATGTTTTGGTGCTCCAGAGCTTTGAGTTCTTCCTTTGGATGGTTGATTGTTTGTTCTTATGAAGCGAGTTATTGGTTATTAGGCCTCGTATCCCATTTAAACCTTGTTAAGGTAGCTTTGTTGATGTATATAGAATGTATATTCTATGTTAATAATAACTGCAGCTTTTGCAATTAGGAAAATGAGTCGTGTAGTCCCAGTAATAGCACAGAGGGTCAAGCAGCGCTTTATGGAGTTACTTGCAAAAAAGTGATGGCAGAATGTGCTGTGGTGCCATCATGCCACTGGTCACTGTAAGCAGTTCAGTTTGTTTATGTAAGTAGTTTATGTTGGCTGGTTTTGGGTTCTTTCATATTACGACTTTGATGTTGAGGGGCCTGAATATGGGTGGAGAGGTGGGTTTTTTCCGGAGTAAAGCAGATGGCTGTGGTTTTAGTTGTTAGGGCCGGACAGACAGCGTTTCTTTTTGCCCTGTTGGTTCAGTTTATAGCCAATCAAGGACATATCTACATTACCCTGAAATCAAAGTATTTAGAGTGAATTAAAAGTATTGTGCATTGTTTACCTACATTTAGCCAAAACAAACAAAAACAAAAAGAATATATGAATCCGAAAATTTAAAAACGGAATACCTGCCCAGCCCGAGTAGTCGAATATTCATGTTCTGCCCTTGTAAAATGCAGGTAGACTGTTGTAGCTACTGTGGCTATTACGATTGGCTACTCACGATTGGTGTAATCATACAATCGAGATATTTGTCAAGTCCCGTTTTGGACTATTTCATTATGTCCTAACAGCAAACATCACATCATGTAGCGTAGCATCCTGTCTTGAGACCTTTAGTCCACAGTAAACCTCAAGGGTGTATGTCAAGTCGGAACGTAAACAAACCATAGACCTCTGAGAAAATAGCTGCTTTAAAGATAAAACACTTCAGCTGTGGGTTTGAGAGGTTGGTCTAAGAGTGTGTGATGTGTTATGTTTTATCCCCACATTTAGGATCAGTAGTCAAAATAACATCGTTAAAATATCGTTATACAGTCTTGGTGATGGACAGCTCAGTAGAAGTCAGCATTCCCATGAGAGTCCCAAGGACTTACCACAGTACATGCATTTTTGGAGCTGCTTGTTGGGCAGCGTTTTAACTGAATTGGTTGTGTTAAAGAACCAAATCCCGATTGATGAACCAGAAGATAATCCTACTACTAGATATATATTATATTTTCTAAGCCTGCTTTATTTCTGTTTCAAAAAGGATAAAACTGTTTGTGATTTTGTTTAAACTACAGTTTTTTTATGATGTACATCATCACATTTTATGATGTATTTTAGACATTTTTCTCTGATTTGTCTGGCGGACCCCAAGTATGAAATGCAGCCCTTTTATATGCACTGATGTGGCCATGATAAGCACTGTGGGACAAGACAAAAAAAGTCCTGTCTGGACTGTTTCATCATGTCCTAACAGCAAACATCAAATCATGTAGCCTAGCATCCTGTCTTGAGACCTTTAGTCCACAGTAAACCTCAAGGGTGTATGTCAAGTCAGAACGTAAACAAACCATAGACCTCTGAGAAAATAGCTGCTTTACTGATAAAACACTTCAGCTGTGGGTTTGAGAGGTTGGTCTAAGAGTGTGTGATGTGTTGTGTTTAATCCCCACATTTAGGATCAGTAGTCAAAATAACATCGTTAAAATATCGTTATACCGCCTTGGTGATGGACAGCTCAGTAGAAGTCAGCATTCCCATGAGAGTCCCATGGAGTCTCTACGAAGTTTTCATGACTTCAGTGCCATTCAGTCGTGTAAGCTGTCTGTTCTGCTGTAACCAAATGTGAGGGACAAGATACTGGACTTGTAACTGTACTGGCCTAGAGGGCAAACTCATTCTTATCCTAACACACTTTCATAGTGTTAAGTTAGTTCTGCACCACCCAGCAAACATGTCTGTGTGATACAGGAGGCGATGCCCTGTATCATCAGATACCCTGCTGTTGTCCTCCCCGCAGACTATTAGGAGAGAATAGAGAAGCCCAAATTTATGTTAGCTTGTGTTTGAAGACTGTTAGGCCTGTATGCTGGGACAGTAGTTGTAGAAGTACAGCACAGATGTATCAAGCCAGGTGATGTTTGGCTGTTCGTACTAACTGGGAATTGCTGAGGAACTGAACAGTTTAGCACCTGTAACTTGAAAGCCTAGCGCTTGTTAAAGATGACAAAATTGGCAGCAGAGTGCTGCGTCATTATATCTAGCTGGTACAAAACAGCTTATCTGGGAAACTAGCTTTCTCCCACTGTCTCACAGATTTGTAAAATGTATTTGCCGTGCTCTAACATCAATTCACACAGGTGCAAAAATCAGACATTTGATATTAATGGTGTTATTACATTTTTGTTTGTGTTTTTTATTGTGAAAACAGTTTGTCACCATATCGCCCAAACCTACGTTTAAAACGAAGTGAATTCAGTGTAGTCCTTCAGATCAGTGCTAGTAGTTGTAAATCAATTCAGGACTCGCAGCTCTGCACAGAGTCTGCTGGCAGTGATTTTCGAACACATCGTGATGTCATTTCAGCTGTTTGTGTTTTACTGCCCTGAGGAGGACTCTGTCATCTGCAGAGGCTTGGTCCGTGTGTGTGTGTGTGTGTGTGTGTGTGTGTGTGAGATTGTCACACTCTGCTCATCTGATCAGTGTTGCTTCTGGCATGACTCAGACTTATAAAACTGCTGTTTCATTCTGTGTGTGTGTGTGTGTGTGTGTGTGTGTGTGTGTGTGTGTGTGTGTGTATGTGTGCGCGCGCACGCACGCATCTTCCGTGATGCCCCCCCGTCCCCCCTTCCTAACAATAGGTTGGTTGTATTGTTGTCCTCTTCTCTCTGTTTTCGTTCTTTGTTTATCTCTTTCTCCCTCTTCATTTCTCCCTCTTTCTGTTTCTGTTTTCTTCCCTTTGTTTCTCCTTCTCTGCTTCTCTCCCAGCACAATGAGCAGTTAACTGGTTTTAATAACTACAGAACACAGAACACAAATTTGTCTAGTGAATGTCTGCTATGTTTCACCATGGTTTTCCTGTTGTCCTAATAGAGGGGTAACACTTCAATCATGAGCTCCAAGTTAGGTATCCAGCCCGGAAGGTTGCCAGTTTGATTCCCTGAACCAACAGGACACGACTGAAGTCCTCTTGAGCAACTTGGTGTCAATCGAAGTGTGCTCGCTAGGGTACGGAATAAATACGGAGGTCAAATTCCCCTCTGTGAAAGCATAACTGGCAGATGGTTCGAAGTTCTACAGCTAGTGGTAATGCTAAAACCCTTAGCTTGAAGACTGAAGCTGAACCTATTCCAGCTACCTTTTACCTTTTCTGGCCTGCAGCCAGAATGTGAACTAGGTTTTCCCCATGATCTATACTCATATAATCCTTCTGGACAACTAGGTCCCCACCGTTCCTTTTCCACCTGTGAATGTGAGTCATCTGGAGCTAGAAGTTTGACGTGATCTACAAACTCTACAACAGCAGGCTCATACATTTTCTGTACTTCTGTAGGGTTGTACGTATTTCTAACCTTTCACAGCATGAAAACGGCCCAAAACATCGCAATTTACATATATATATTTACAAATATTTTTTCTTAGGCTTCCCATATGAGTCAGTGGTAGAGGGCTGTCGGGGCATGTGACTGTGGAGTATTAACATCAGAGCGTTTATAATATTTCTGTTTAGGGCTTCGAATGAAACAGTAAAGAGAAGCAAAATCAACATTTTACATAATTTCATACCTCAACACTTCAAATCAGTGTCTGATATGGTTTTACAGGGTCTTTTTTCCTCTTTGTGTTTTTCTCCATGTTTCTATTGGAAACAGACAACCCTGCAGTCTGTTTTTCATGAAGGATAAAGAACCTCTTTCATTCAGATGCTATGGTGTGTGTGTGTGTGTGTGTGTGTCAGCATGAACCACTTGCGTCGTGTGTATAGAGTCTTCGGCTCCAGCTGGCTGTAAATAAACTCACCTTAAAAAAAAGGTAACAGACTTGCTGTGCTGTCTTTGAAGAGGTATGGGAACGATGCCTAGTGATTGGCTTTTGCAGATTTGATCCGAATGTGGCAGGTACACATAAATTTGGAGGCATAAACACGTAAATAAGTAAATATGGATATGTAACAGTTTGGGATTTTGGAATTGTGCTGTTCTGTAGAGGGTTTGGGATTCCAAACTTTCATTATTTAACCATGATGATAAAAATACAGGTTTCTGTTCTATGGCCTGTTTAATTAGTTAAGCTACATTAATTGTCAGTCTTCATGATGATAAAATATATTATTAATAAAATATGACCTTATTTAAAATAAAAATTAAAAAATCTTTTTTGTAGTGTTTGGAGTTTGTTTAATGTAGGTATATGTGTATTGTTTTTTATAGTTTGCTCGAGCCTAAAGTAATCAGTGTATTAAGCTAATATAAGTGATTGTGAAGACTCTGAACATTCTTGTATAGTTTGTCATGGAGTCCTCGGTTCTGTCTTCTCTCTGTGTGCAGGTTTCACTTATAATTTGTCTACAGCCATCTCCTCTCTCTCTCTTTCTCTCTCTATCTCTCTCACTGTCACTTTTTCAGGCCTTCTGCACCACTTTCTGTCTGTCTTGTTTTGCACGCTCTGTCTCTCTCTTTCTCCCGCTCCTACTCTGTCTTTCTTTATCCTCGGCTGACCTCCTCTCCGTACTGTAAATAACTGGCTTGTTTTTTTTCAGACCCCGTCAGCCGTGGAGGTGGGATCTCATTTTCTTTAAACACATGCGCGCACACACACAGCACAAGCACGCACATGCACACTAAACCTTTTGACAGAGGAGTCATTCTCTGCCCAGACTCTCCCCTCATCAGCACATTTTCCTGCTCTCCTCCTTTCTTCTTCTTCTCCTTCTTCTTGATTTCCCTCTCTGTTTGCATCAGATTGCATCTCATTTTACCGCTGCTGTTTTGCTTGTGCACTCGAGGCCGTGTGTGTGTGTGCGTTTTATGGATGTCAGATATGGTCGGTGATTGCTAGATGTTTATGATAATTTCTCTTGTCTCCGAGATGTAGTGTCAAGATAGCTGACAGCTTCAACTTGGCTTTGTGTGTGTGTGTGTGTGTGTGTGTGTGTGTGTGTGTGCGCATGCTTTTGCCTGTGCATGCTGCTTCCTGTATCATGCCTGATACATATTCATATCTGTCACATAGAGAGAGAGGACTTGACAGTCAAACATGCAGCTCTTTCAGATCATGTATCTTTCCTGTGTATTATTAACCCCGGTGACTGGGATTGTGTTTGACAGTGTATTGTTCGAGCACATTTTCTCCAGAGGCTGCCACGCACCATCATATCTCATGATTCAGAGGCTTCAGCACTAGCTGCTAGAAACCGATTTTCAGAGCTCGGGTTGAGCGTAATTTAAAGGTAGCCTTGTTTGGATTTTAGGGCAATAGTTATGAAGTAAGTTTATTCTAATTTTGTTGATTATTTAAGCAGTAAAGATAATGAACTAGAGAATGGACTGAACGGTAAAACAATAATGCACAGCCTTTTAAAGGTCCGATATGCATTAACTGGGGTGTGACTATCTTTCTTACTGTTATAAAGAAGGATAATGTACATTACATCATATGATCACTTTATTACTGACTATATTACATAATTACTGATTCATCAATAAGGTTCATTTTTTAAATTAGGCAAGCAATTAAGACTCCTTGCTATATAATAGTGGTTGGTGTAGCTCAGTGGATAACACCACTGCCCGCCAGGGAGCCACCACCGCATGTGAGAGACTGGGGTTCGAATCCCGGTCTGGGGGACTATGCTGTGCTACACCAATAAGAGTCCTTGGGCAAGACTCCTAACACTACACTGGCCCACCTGTAATATGATTAACCTTGTAAGTCGCTCTGGATAAGAGCCTCAGCTAAGTTCTGTAAATGTAATGTAAAATGTAATATAATAGTACCAGCTATAGATTCAATCCATGAATTGGTGGTACAGAGCTTGTAAGGAGGCGCTGATATGATCGTCTGCTCCTTTAAAGTGACCTTAATATCTTTTAACTCCTAAGGGTGATTCCTGTTAGTTTCCTGTCCCAGTTGGCTTACAGGATTCTGCCCTGCTTTCTGCACCAGTACAGAAGAGTTTCATGGCCTCCCTCATGGCCAGTGTTTGAATGCTGTGTTTGTCAGAGGAAAGGCTGCTCACAGTGACCTCGTCCTGTCGTCCCGTCATCCTCTAGCTTTTTATAGAACTGTCTTATTTGCAGCACAGACACTCGCACTCTTTTTGTTTCACTCCTTTGTCTCTGTTGATTTTTCTCACCCATTTTTCTCCCGTCTCTCTCTGTTATCTGTATATGTGCAGCAAACGGGTTGTGCAATTAACATGCTTTCTGACCTTGTGTGTGTGTGTGTGTGTATATGTAGTTGTGTGTGTGTGTGTGTGTATATGTAGTAGTATGTGTGTGTGTGTGTGTGTGTGTGTGTGTGTGTATATATGTAGTTGTATGTATGTGTGTGTGTGTGTGTGTGTGTGTGTGTGTGTATATGTAGTTGTGTGTGTGTGTGTGTGTATATGTAGTAGTATGTGTGTGTGTGTGTGTGTGTGTGTGTGTGTGTGTGTGTGTGTATATATGTAGTTGTATGTATGTGTGTGTGTGTGTGTGTGTGTGTGTATATGTAGTTGTGTGTGTGTGTGTGTGTGTGTGTGTATATGTAGTAGTATGTGTGTGTGTGTGTGTGTGTGTGTGTGTGTGTGTGTGTATATGTAGTTGTATGTATGTGTGTG
>JAMWET010000038.1:337500-447500 GCA_024036415.1 Prochilodus magdalenae | reverse complement strand
TCCAGGAATGGAAATGACTCAGATCTGGGTTGAAAAGGGCTGAAATCATTAGATCTTAGTCACAGAAATCTGATTTGTGCCACGCCAGCCTGGTAATGTGAGTGTTAGCCTTTTATATATATTAATCTACAACACTAAAAGTAGCTACTTGTTAATTGTAATGTTACAAGAGCACTAATTAGCTGAAGCACAAAATACCATCACGGTTGGAAACACAAAGCCTGTCACATGCATTCCAACGTATCGTGTATGAGGAACATGTTAAAATAAACAGCAGATAAAAACATAATAGCAAGTTAATAAAAACTGACAAAATAACACAGAATCTTGGGAAGCTGCTCATTATTCCGACACTGGACAGTGCACTGGGATTTATTTTTCAGTACCGGTCGTTTAGTGTGTTTGTAAGTATGCTTGCGCAATATGGCCGCTGCTTCACATCGGTTTTTCGTTTGTTTGTTGTGTATGATTTGATGTTTCCCTGCTGGCTGAAAACTTTCGCATCCACCCAAATAGCAGTTGACAGTGTTTCCATCCGTGGCTCAGATACTTCCTGGTCTGGCAGTTCGAGTGATGCTACTTTGCAGCCTGGACTGATTGAGTGACAGTCTATCACAGCAAAGACACAGCCTGGACTGGGCACTGTATTACAACTACGTGGCTGCCTGGGCCAGCCCCTTGGATCACACTGCTTTGCTGCTGTGGAGTTGCCTGGGCTGGTAGCGTTGAGCTGCATGCATGAGCAGCATGCATAAGCAGCGTTATGCCAAAGCTAGGAGGCCTTTTAGGCCGACTGCCTAAGCTACCTAAACCAGCCATTTGGATAACACGGCACTGCAGCTTGATTTGTAGTTAGTGTTGTTTTATTGTTGTGTATTTTGTTCCTGTTGTTAATATTATTATTATTATTATTATCTGCTTTGCAAATAACTGACAGCTACTAGAAAATCATGATCTGTGACAAGAAGCTGGTTTCTTTCAAAATCCGTCTTTTTTTTCTTCTTTTTTTTTTAAAGAACAGTCTGTTGTATTTAGGGAAAGCTGTAGATTCCGGCAGTGGTCTGTCTTGATTCACTGAAATGAGGCCTAATCTTTTTTTCAGGTCATTTTCTGTGGCGTGGTGAAGATTTCCGGTGGAGTGGTGACGGACCCTTCAACCCAAAAATACAGGTGAGTGAGAGAGAGACAGAGAGAGAGGTAGAAGAAAGTTGGAAGATGGGTGTGTGTGGTGTTTTCTCCCAGTTGTTGAGTAATTAAGGCTTTCCAAAACAGACATGCCAGGAATTTTTTAGCTCTCCCTCAAATTCCTGCAGATTTTTTTCCCCCTAAAGAGATGTGTGGCTGTGACAAAAGTGCAAGCTGCTATTTGCAAAGTATGTGAGTGAGAGGGTGTGTGTTTGTGTGTGAAGCAGGGCTATTAACGTGAACCCAAAGGTGATGGTTCACTGTATTAACAGTTTTCAAAAACAAAAGCCAGACCAAATCGCTAATGTCCACTCCAACACAAAATAACGCAAAATAGAAATATGGGCGGAAAACGTTCAGCATTTTCAGTCTCCTTTATCTTCGTCTGTGCTTATAAGGGAAGCTTGCTTGTGCTGCTCGAGCAGGGCTCGTCTGGACTAAACTACAGTTCGGCCGTTTTCTGACAAAAGCAGATGTGTACCTGTGGGCAGGGATGGTAAATGGGAATGGAGCAATGCTAGGAGATAATAAATACCATGCTGTGACACGCTCCCTGTGTGGTGCACAGACCCTGGAGTTCTCAGTGATTTCGTAACGAGTGGAGCATGAAAAGCGATATCTGAACATCACTGAAAACACTGAAAACATTTTGGTGCATATGTTTATAGAGATGAGGATTTCACCAAGACAGTTTGAGCTTGTAGTTTTGTCAATATAAGTAAATAATAGAATTAGGTTGTCAATGTTTATATAGAAATGATGCACTTTGATCTGTTAATCATATCCTTGTTAAATACCTCCTATAAAATTGTAAAACTGTAAAGGTTATAATCTGAAAATAAAAGATAAACTAAACCACTTGCCTTTCAGGCGGTAAAAACAAAACTGTACTTCATAATAAAGCCTGAAACTAAACTGGAACTGAAACTGAAACTAAACAGCTGTAGCCATCCAATACAGTAAAGCACAGTATTTAGATTTTTTCCAGATATACAGCAGTATCAGGTGATATTTAAGGATGAGGACGGTTCAATACAAATGTCCCTTAGCTTTTTTCAATTGGAAAGGCTTGACTTTGGGCTCAGGTTATCTGGCTAACTGAAAACTCCTGCATTGTGGAATACCCCCCTGCTCTATGATGGTATAATGTTTTGCAGACAGTCATAAACACCTCTGTGTGAGTGGAATATAAATCGTATAAACCTGACAAGCCATTTTTGTTTTGTTCTGCTGTCCCACTAGAATGTTCACTAGAAACCGTGAGCAGGTTAGGTAAATACTGATCAGACCAGAAAGCCTTTCTGTTATCTGTAGATGCCGTTAAAATAAAGATCTGCATTGTGACGGCTGGTTCTAGTTCAAACTGTATATCACCCGGTACTAGTAAATCAGTGGAAGCTCTGTGTGGCTGATTGTTCCAGCTGCCCTGCCTTCAAGGCCATCCGGCCTCCTCGGTGGAGCTTTGTCTCTGTTTGTGTGCTATTACACCCGGGCCTGTTTTCGATGGAGAGCACAGATAAGCAATGTAAACAGGCATTGGACGTAACATATTTTGAACATTTGCGGAAGAATCAACGACAGAAAACACAATATTTTTAAAGGAACAGTAAATAAAGTAGGCCAGCTTCACTCATACGTTGGTTATTTTCTGAGTTCCATTGGGAATTACATCATTGTCTATAGAAACCACAAGTGTCAGCCTACCGACCGTATATACTGCACTGTGTACTGCATGTTGCGTTCATTTCTAGCAAGTTTAAAATAATCATAAAATCTTAATAGATTGTTGTTTTGGTTTGTACCATGCCGGTCTCCATTCTGGAGAATTTCCTGGGTGAAACCGAGGCTGTTGTGGGAGGAATGTTGTGATGGGGCAGTGCCAAAATAAAGACATTTAGAACAACTTCTATTCAGAGTAATATGGATATGTTATGTCAGCATTGTGAAAAGGATCAGCATTGTGAAAAGGCTTTGTTCATGTGCAGCTTAACAGCTAACCTGCAGATTTCTACTAAGTGTGCTAATCCGGCTGTATTTCTCTGTAGCAGTTTTGTATATCACACTCACACACGTACACACACACACACACACACACACACACACACACACACACACTCACATCCGCAGCTTCAGCTGTACTTTGTAACCCTCCTCTGGATATTATGTAAAGTCTTATTTGGGCTGTTCACTGTTTAAGGTTCAGATCATTGCAGTACTCGATGTCTGAGGAGCAGCCATTTGCATTCTTCTTGTTGCATTGAGCAGGGTTCTATATCGCAGTGGTCCTCAATCTAGGCCTCATGGGTCCCCAGATGGTCTGCCTTTTCCCTGTGCATCGCATGCTATACATTGCATGTTGGAAAAGGGCACAATATGTGGACTGTCTGGGATTCCACATCCAGTCCATATATGGTACCGAATAAAGGTTCTGTAATCATTTGGCTATTTGAATTGTACTGCGATGTCTAGAGGACATTTACATTTTACATTTATAGTATTTAGCTGACACTCTTATCCAGAGCGACTTACAAGGGTATTCATATTACAGATAGGCCAGTGTAGTGTTAGGAGTCTTGCCCAAGGACCCTTATTGGTGTAGCACAGCATAGTCACCCAGACTGGGAATCGAACCCAAGTCTCCCACTTGGAACAGTAGCTTCCTGGTGGGTAGTGGTGTTATCCACTGCACCACACCAACCACATGAATACGCTTTACAATAAGCACGAGAGGAAGAGTGTTGTTACCAACAACATCATGGCTGTACTTCAGTCACAAGTCGAAGTTTCGCTTATAGTTGAAATCAGCCTTATTGTCATGTTGTTGTCATCACAGATACCATACCATGTACAAACAGTGTCCTTAAAAAAAAAACCTATGTCTCTTTGTCCGCTATCCTTATGGAGCTGCCCAGGGTTGTGTTTAGGGTCTGGCTATTGGTCTGTAGACACAGGTCTATTTTATTGCCAACATATTCAGTAAGAGCCTAAATTATGGGCTCTTACAACCACTGAATCTTTTGTGGTAAATGTGTTCCTGCCTTATTCCTTTTCATCAGTGCGTCTTCAGAATTGTTCAGTAAAACACTTACCAGGGTCAGAGTACAAGAAACTAACCTGTCCCCTCTTTTTAATTTCAGAAATAAAAAAAATATTAGATTTTTTAATGATGTACTGATTGTCGTATTGGAGCGGTTGCCAGTTTTCAATTCAGAAATCTGAATGTAAAAAACGCTTAACGTTAAAGCTAACTATGAAACATGATCTCCCTTCCATACTCATTTGTGTGCTGCTATTCTTTGTGGTGGCTTTTAGAGGGATGAAATAATTCAGGTAGCAAATTCCTATTACCACCACTGTGAATGATTTGAATAATATTCTGTGAAAAGTTCAGGATTCATTCCTACACGTTTGGTGCCTGACAGAAACTTAGAGAGGGTAAAACTGAGAGAGGGAGAGGGAGAGAGAGACGTGCGTTTCTTGTGAGTATATACTGTATTGAGTGAAGAGAGATAAACTGCAGTGAGAAGGTAAGACAGGATGAGAGAAGATGGTGAGGGAGGTTAACCACAAGTTGGACATCTCCAATTAAGGTTCACCACACACACACACACACACACACACACACACACACAAACTAACCTCTGCTCCCACTTGTTGGCCACTGCTCTTCCTTTTTCCTTTTTTTGCTGAGTTTGTTGACAGAGTCTTACTTAAAGAGTGTGAGAGCATTTTTAGATTTCAGGCATGGGGTGAGTGTTTATTCTCTCAGAGCGTGTTTGAATATGCATTCCTATTTACCTGCTGTTTCAGTGACACTTCCTGAGTTTGTGTGTGTGTGTGTCTGCGTGTGTGTGTGTGTGTGTGTGTGTGTGTGTGTGTGTGTCTCTGCACCCCATCTATTTTGGTTTATACGCTCCAGACACATATTCCCCCAGCAAACTGTTTACAGGCGCAGTGGGAAATCTCCCAAAAGACACACACACACACGCTTGGCGTTTTCTTCCAGCATGTTAAACAGACAAAGCCTGTTGTGCTGCAGGTTTTTGCTCTCATTAGCATTTCAGAGAACATTAGCATTAAGACAATTTTCTGCTTGTTCACCAACCAAAGGTGGAGCGTTCCCTTGGCGCTTAGACTCGGTTCGCTGCGATTGGCCGAGAATCTGATGATGCGCTAACTGAACCATGGCCCAAGAGGCTCTGTGGAAAGACCCACAATCCTCGGCTCTCTGGTGAGTACCAAAAGTGAAGCAGCCTGGGTATATGTGATTACATGTTGATTTTAAGGGAGATGGGTCGCCTTCTTTGAACACACTCTCAGGTCTGATCATCACGTAAAAACCAAGCTCTTCATTTGGGTGTTGTAAAACCATGTATCTCTGATATCTGTAATGTGTGTACTATTGAAATGTTCTTTTATCTTTTATTGAAACTGTTTCTCTGTCCATCATGACATGTGAAATCATACAGGTAGTTGAGTGTTTGGTTAACTGTGTGCTGGTACTCAAATGCTAAATTTACTATTCAGGTGTTTATTCTTCGACACAGACACACAAAGAAAAAATCTACAGGCCAACAATTCTGTCCGATAACAGTACTGTAAATCAATACAGTTTTGCTTGTATTTCTGAGTAAGTGTATTACATACTTTCCTTCAGCTCCTCCAAAAGTGGCTTGAGCTCCCATGAAAGCAGTGATGTGTAAAAAGGTAGAGACTGGAAACAAACCTGCTTCTAACAAAAGTCGCTGGTTGTAGGGCTTTTCTGTATGCCATTGGAGCCTCGGCAGTAATCGAACACCAAATATTCAAAACTGCTTCCTGTTTTAGCGTTGTTATCACATTAAAGTATTTAGCAGTTTGTTTTTATCGACCTACATTTAACCACAACATAAGGAAAATCTGAATCCTAAAAAGTAAAAGCTGTTCCAAATGATCCAGCCTCAGTATATATGTAAAATGAGTTTGTGTGGTGTACTATATCTGAGTAAAGGCAGGAAAGCATAACCTGTTCTCATGGTGGTGTTTTGCGTTGGTGTGCTAGTTACTACAATTCGTTGTTTGTTGTTGCTTAGTGTTCCGTCATGTTGTGTTTTAATTTTGGCTTTCATTTTGAAATTATTGCACACATGCCGTAATGTGTTCCAGACTCTGCACGTGTTTGTCCTGTAAAGAAAGAAGTAGATACACTCGGGGAGATGGATTACATAGCTCAGTTTTGGCTGGTATGTTTACAATGTGACTACAAACCCAATGCAACAGTTGCTGTATTTGAAGCAACTTTGCTGAAACAACTGCACAGTAATATTCATCTGATGGTGATGATGTGCTTGCTAGCATCATGGCACGTTGCGTTTATAGCCACAGTGTAAACATACCAGTCAAAATTAAGCACTACTGATCTGTGTAATGTAATTTAAGACACTGTACTTATTGCGGCGTGTCTTCAATCCACCCAAAGGGTGTGTTCCCAGGCGCAGACATCTGACTGGCTCCTCGGCTTCAAAATATCTCCACGACACACATGCACGTACACACACACCCACATACACATGTATACATAAACATACACCTAGACATGTAGTGCATAGTTTGCATGGTATGGACTGTGTTTTGTGGCTCTATTATTTTAAATGTTAACACATGACAAAATGATCAGTCGTTCTCCATGAGGCATGAAGGGGATTCAGAAAATACTACGACATTAGCATACAGTAGCGCTGTAATAAACCAGACTCCCTGCTTTTTGTGCAGTAAGTTTGCCTTCATGCGTCACAATGGCCTTTTGTCAGTGCTCAGCAGGCTAAATCAGCCACACGTACAAACAGCCACAAACCACATGGGTAATATGCTTTCTTTAATGTTTTCTTTCTCTTAGATTTGCAGCAACAGCCTCTGCAGAACAAACATATCACGACAAAACCCTTCCAAGGTGAGCACACGCTTTCTCTGTCTTTCTCTTCATGCCTCCGCATTGGCTTCTCTGTTTTTGAAAAGAGCTCGCATATGAATTCACTCCTAGCACATCAGTTCATTTGTTCATTTTCTCTGAGCAATCGCATTTCTTTCCGTGAAACTCAGTTTGAATAATTTGTGTAGAGCATTCACAAAATGCCATTAATGTCTCTCCACCACAGTGATTCAATTTCTGGTTTCATTTCCATCAAAACCCGTAACGTCTTTGCCGTCAATCGGCCTCAGTTCCCTCCAGATAAATTAGATTTTATGCCGAGTAATTCAGTTTTGCCCTCCCAGATGAAGCCCAATACAGTGCAGCCAGACCACTGACTGAGGGTTCCATGCGTTTGAAGCATGTGGAGATATGGCTTCTGAGATCCGAGTTGCTGCATGTTTCTGAGTATTTCAGGCACATGTACTTGTCTAAGCAAACCATACAGCTCTGTGTGGTTTGATTGTCTGCCTAAAAACCCTTATACTGCTGCATAGTCAATGTATTGCCAAAAGTTATTTATGTTTATTGCTTACTGGTGTTTACATTTCTCTCTGTACAGCAATGATGTCAGTCTGCGTGCCCTCACCATGCAACTCCGCCCCTTCTGTGGATGTGGCCAATCGCAATGGGCCCTCAGCGACCCCGCCCACTTCTCTTAGTCTGCGCTCCTCCCACAACCAACTGGTTACCGGCGATGTCGTCAAACAGGGCCAGGCCACGCCACCAAAGTGTCGCAAGAAGTACGCACTGACCAGCATTCAGAGTGCCATGGGGCTTAATGACGGCCCCGCCCCACCTTCATCATCATCGTCCACTTCCTCCCTCACAGCTTCTGCAGCCAACCTGAAACTGGCGAAAAATGGAGCCAACCAGATGCGCAAAGCAGCCGAACTGCAAGACCAAAACAAAAACACAACCAACGAGGACGGAGTTGGAAACACGACCTCAGACGACTCTGAGCTTATAGCAGACCACGAGCTGCATGCTGACCTGGATTTAAGCATTGACAGCCGAACAGAGCTGGACCACACTCAGACTGATGACTCTGATAGCTTTAGCGAGCTAGCTAAAGAGGACACAAGCGATTTTGTTAACGACGACGACGACGATGATGATGATGCCAACGAGGAGGATCAAGTTCAGGACTCCAACACGAACCCTTTCGAAGAGGACTCAGACGATCTGCTCATTCTTTCAGAAAAAAACGAGCTAGCCTTTGACAGAAAGTCCCCACCATTTCGAAATGCCAAGAGCCCCCTGGAATCCCATGTTGACGACCTGTCACTGGATGATTCCAATGCACAGGATGATGATGTCACTCAACCGTTGCTGAAAGAGCAGAAAAACCAACCCAGCCCTCCTTCACCAAGGAAACAGCACAGCCCAGAAGACACGCCCCTGCTCTCTGTTGGATCTTCCTCGGCCTCCTCCTCCCCTGAGACAAAGAAAGACAGGCCTAAGACGGGAGCCAAGACAGACCGTGCGTTGAACCGCATTCAGAACCTTCCCCACAGTGATGAAGAGTCCAGCTGGACTACTCTGTCCCAGGATAGCGCATCACTTGGCTCGCCAGAGGAGACCGGTCAGTTCAGAAAACACCTTTTGGTCAAGCTGTTTTTAACCAAGCCACATCATAGATTTTAAGCTTAAAGAGTATGTTTTCAAAATGTTGCAAGTTACTGGTGATATGTCTGTCAAACTTTCAGGACGACTTGTGTTAATGAAGTACAGGAGTGCAAAGATCAATTTAGAAGCACTCAAATATTTGAGAATAGGCGAAACAAAGAAAGGTTGAGCTTGTTGATGTAACAGGGTTAAATGTATAGAAGGTTTTAGTGAGGGAAACTGAAGATGTGCTAATGCTGGAGCTATGTTAGACAGTGCTGTGGTCAGTGCTTAGTAGCAGTAATACTCAACCATGGTCATGATGGCACCCTGCCCTGTACATTTGACTGCTTTCCCCGTTCCCAACACACCTGTTTTAACTTACCAACTTACTAATAAGCTTTTTCAGATTGCAGGGGGTGTGTTGAGGCAGGGAGCCCACTAATAATGTTCAGTGCAGGGTGCCTACTGGACCAGGGTTGAGAAACACTCCTTTGGTGAACTTGTCATCCTTTACACATCTTTTAGCAAATGATAGAAAGAAAATCATGTGTTGGAGTGCACATCATAAATGTCCTGATGTGCACTCCACGCTCACCTTTGAGTCCTGCTAATCTAAAATGAGCCAAGTGAAGTCAGTTAGCCAAGTTCACAAAAGCTAGTCAGTTAGCTAAGTGATATTAACATTCTGCGACATTATTGGGAATTATTTGAATGACTGAAGATGCCGCTCACATGAATTGTGAATGAGTTTTAATTTCGGTAGTAGGGCCCTACAGATTCTGAGACATTATTTGGTCAGCCCACAGATGTAGTTCTTATTTTTCAGTCAGCAGGCGCATGATAAAACATCTTAAGACTGGAAAGACAAACAAGTTTAGTGGATGATGTTTTCTGTAATAGATTTCGAAAGGTGGGCGAAGGAAGGTTACCCTGTATATGATCATTGCTAGCAAGCAAGACAACCAGTTACTGTTAAGTTTGCATCTGAAACTTGGACATGCTGACATCTGTAGGGTGTCATAATGGCAGGCATCGGAGTTCAAGCACTTCATTACACTATTTATAGTAGATGGTGTGTCTCAAAGAGACGTGTCCAAACCACGTCATGGCTTATTTACTGCCACTGCTGTTCTCACTGCAGGTTTGTTGTGTGGAGGTATTCTTTCACTCGACAAAATAAACAGCCCTTTGAGACTATAGTAACTGTCTGAATGGAGTGTCGGCCATTGTATAGCGGTATTATCATTGTTGTAGTATTTTGACCAGCCCTGTTTGGTGTGGCTAGAGCTCTTACTCTTGGAGCAACTGTGTAAACTACAGCACAGCAGATGGTGCGCATGTGTGTGTATGTCTGTCCTTACCAGTGTAATAGTTTTGACTTGTGTCAGATGCTGTGAACCTGAGCGTTGGTTTACCTCTGTGCCAAAGTGTATTTGCCTAGTACTTATTGGATTGTTTGGATTTCACCTTGGCTCAAGTGTTTGATGTTCTAAGATTCTCCAGCTTGTGTGAAGATGTGCGGTTTTCCCTTTGGATGAACTTGGAGGGCTGTGGCAGTCCAGTTGTTTGTTTTGGCTGGCGGATCTCGTACCTGTACTCATCTACAGCTTGCAGTTTACTGTTTCTCAATCTGTATCACTCCTCACCCACAAAGAAGCTCAGGTGGCAAGTGACTGATTTAGGGGCAGGCGGTCACGCTGCTGTACATTTTCTACAGACCTGCTATATTTTACACAGTTTTTATTAGATTATTAGATCATTAGATCAAATGATGAAAATCATGTGTTGGAGTGCACATCATAAATGTCTTGATGTGCACTACACGCTCACCTTTGACTCCTGCTAATCTAATGCTAATCTAAAATGAGCCAAGTGAAGTCAGTTAGCCAAGTTCACAAAAGCTAGTCAGTTAGCTAAGTGATATTAACGTTCTGCGACATTATTGGGAATTATTTGAATGACTGAATGACAGGGTGTTTCTAGAGCCTGAGCCGGAGAAATCATGAGCTCATAGAGTTTTTTTATCTAGTGAAGTTCACACATTGTTCTTCTACGTTAAATCCGATTTTAAGTTGGTAAAGCAGAGCTGTCTAGTAGGCAAACCAGCACTCAAGAAACATAGTCCTTACTTTTACATATTTATCAGGTACTTCTGTTAATAGACAACCAATACTGAAAATACTTACATATTTAACGAAAGCTTTATCCGGAGCTCCTCACTGTGACATGTGAACCAAACAATACATCTCTTTAGTTTACATGGTAATTTTGGGATTTTGGTCTGGGCGCTCCATAGACAGTGCTAATATAAGCCTTGGTCTGACCAAAAATATACCATGAAGACAGAACTGATTAACTGTTACTTAGTCTTAATAAATATTAAAGATATTAATAATGAAATGATTGAATATCGATACTTAGGCTATTCCCACAAACATGACACAGTAATTCTTGAATGATTAATAATAAATCTGAGTATTTTTATTGATTATAAAGTGCTTTTTAGTAACATTAATCAGTTTACATTGCTGCTTAAAAATTTGTGAACCCTTAATTATTTAGTGAGTTGCTAGACAAACTAAAAATATTTTCAAATCTTGATTTAACGCCACTACGTAACGAGAAGAGAATCTAATTAAACACATAATATGAACAACTATTTCCATTCGTCCATGTAAAAATATATTTTCCTTTTGCTGAACAAATAGATCCAACAGCAAATGTCTTTGCTGGCTAAGATATTCGAATCTCTAGGATGATCGGTTTAGTACAGATGATGATGATGAGGGTCAGGAGGTTCATATACTTGGAAGGAGATGAGTAACTTAACCATTCAGTCAAACAGCACATGGGGACTCCAAACACTGACAGCCAGCTGGACTACTGAAGCTTGCTACGCCCCTCGGAGTGCTTCCAAATCCTGAATTTGTTTGTACAACTGTATAAATGGTAAATTGTGTCTAGCTGTTTGTTTAAAGGAGAAGTTAGCTCGATATCTGTTAATAGATAAAGGTCCGCTACATGGCCTTCGTGATATCTGACAGCTTTATCTAACATCGCACTTTATGTCAATGTCACGTAGCGTCCTAGGCGGACCCCAGTCATGGCGTTAATGCAGGGAAGCCCACCAAACATAACAGAGACCAAACTGCCAAGGAAGGATGGGCCAAAATTACTTCCAAGTAGATTTGTTGGGTTGATTGAAGTCATTGCTGCTGAAGAGGATCTCACCAGTTCTTGCCACTGCTTTGCCATTACTTGGTTCAGAAGGTGAATGAAAAACTATGTGTAGATTCTTTATCTGTTATGAGTTAAATAAAATTCTGGTAAGAGCTAAATAAAGATCTCATATTTTAGGTCAAGTGTCTGTAGAAATTTGCATAATACAATTTTCAAAAAGCACTGAAGGTGACCAAATTCTCATTAGCAAAACACAGGTAAGGTTAGAAGGTACAGGTGTTTTATTTTGTGTATCTGAATATTATCTGTATATTGCTGTCAGCTTATTATTTAAAGCTTATTATAAAAATATGCACTGTAGTTGTTTTGGTTCACTTTCTACTGAAAGGAAGCTATTGAAATAAAAAAGATAATGCAGTCTAAAAGCAATGCAGGCTTTATTTAATTAACAAGGCATACATCATAGATATTGATATTGACGTGATCAATACCAGGGATATTGGTAATGGGAAACATGTATTTACGTTGAGATAATGAGAATTGAACTCCGCAGACTTTTCCTGTACCGTATAGACTGAATTATGCAAATGTTGCATATCTGGGTCATACAAAGGAGAAACCAGGTTTTTATGGAGTTGTTTTGAGGCAGTTTTGCAAGAATGACCTACTTGGGTTTCCTATATACTCCCTTTATCTATTGCAGAATAATAGGGTATAGATTATTTTCCTAACCCTAGTTTTCCAAACCCACTGATGCACAGAAATGGAGAGTCCACATGAAGCTGTATCAGCCAAAATGGCCCGATACGGAACCCTGAGCACTGGCGAGAACCAGTCTGGTTTTTTAAAAAGCACTAAATGTACATTAGACAGTTGAACGACTCAAATCACTCAGTACAGACGCAGGGTGTTAGATTGGTGCTGTCTTCAGCTGTCATCTAAATGTTATTCTCCAGGTTGGAATCGTTTCCACGTTTGATTGACCTTCAGTAAGTATACCTGCTTGAGTTGTATCAGCTGCAGTATAGGTGGGGGATTTATGGGCTTTGGCATGAACGCCAGGCTGTGGCAGACCAGGTGTGGACTCACGGTGTGTGTGTGTGAGGTTGATGACAGGTGTGAAGAGCCCTCACGTACAGATGTTAGTCAGCCTTGGCAGTGTAGAGGAGTATGTCTTGTCCTGAACTTTCTGTGTGCGCTAAAGGGGACTTGTGCTCATATTCATTGTTCCTGATTTTGTTTTTGGGGTGTACTGGAATAGATTTGCGTGCCTCAGTTTTCTCAAAGCACAATATTTTTCCCCCTCTGTTTGAAACACTCAGTTAGAGCTCTCGTGCTTTTAAACCACATGTGCTGTGATTGGTCAACTCGACCACACTGTTCTGACTGTGTACAAGGATAGTGTAACGAGATGACATCACCTTGTAACAGAGAAAAGGGCTGGAATTCCAATGAGGCGTTTCAGAGCTGAGAGAGGTGGTTTCTTTGGAAGAGTGTCTCTTCCTATGGCATGTATCCCTTTAATGCTGTGTACCTTCAGTGTTTTGAGCTGCACTCTTTCTTTCTTCCTGCCTTTCTTTCTTTTGTGGGCATGTGCCTCTGCACTGGGTGATACTGCAGGGAAGATGATCTCGAGGTTGCTGGGGCGACCGAATGTTCAGAAGGGAGGGGAGGGAATTTGTTTTTCCGCTCAGCCAATCGCACGCCTCGACCAGACAGGAAGCGTCTGTCTGTCTTCCTGCTTGATTTACAGAGAAAATAAACAACAAACAAGTACGGAGGAGAGACCGACACTCCCCCTCCCTCGCAGTACCTCTCTCTCTCTCCCTCTCTCTGTCCCCGTCTTTCCTCCTTTTCCATCTCCCTCATTCTACCTCTCCTCTATCTGTGTCTCTCTCTCGCTCTCTGCTCTCTCTTCTCTCTCTCTCTCTGGTCTTCATGCGGTCTGCTGGTTTTGATGCTGTTCAGTTATTCAGTCATGATGCTGGGTAAAGACTACATGTTGGCCATTGTCATAGTGAACTACGAAGGTAGGTACTTTGTGACTGCATGTGCGAGCGTGGACGGTGCTAAGCTTGCTCAGGTAGCATCGTCTGTCTTTATGCATGCACCCGGAGTCAGCCAGAGGTGGAGGGGCGGGGGGCTGAAAAGAAGGAGGACGAAAAAGGGATGTCATAAATGTGTGAGCAGAGTCCGGAAACTTTGAGCTTCATGTGTGTTCATGATCGCTAGTGTTGTGTATATGTGTGTGTGTGCGGGCGTGTGTGTGTGCGGCGTACAGCTGTGGAATAGCTCCATGCTCCCCTCCCCCTCTGGCTGGTGCTTTATAGACTGCAGAGAGAGAGGGCGAGAGGGAGAAAGGAAAACAGAAAATGGGTCGTATGGTGGTACCAGCACAGGCCGGGCTAACAGTTTTTCTGCATGCTAAAATACGACCTCTATCTCTCTATTTTTCCCCTCATTTTCTCTCTGTCTTTCTCATGGTTCAGCAATGAGGCGACAGCTCAGACACTGAATCACAGCTCTGCTTGACACTACGTGTGAGTTGCGGGGTTCTCATGCTGGGTTTGAGTGTGTTGAATATATGAAGGTCATGTTCACTCTGCGACGTGTGAAAAATGCGTGAGAGAAAGCAACTATGGTGACCCAGTTATGCACTGGGGACTACAAATCCCATGATGCATCGGATCATTACTCACTCCCAGACATGCTAGACTTCTCCCATATTGCACTTATTTTTTATATGTTGTCTGACACCAAAGAGATTACAAATAATGAACCTGTACATGATCCACCCACAAATACATAGCGTTGTAGTTGGGACTGGAGGTAAATCTGAGTGACTGAGGGTTTGAGTAGTCGAATACGAGAGCAAGACTAGTTGGTCTGTCAAAGGGTCCCTGTAGTGTTCAGTTGAATCAGTCCAACCTGAGAGGGTGAAGAAGTAAGCCTTGTTAGCCGAAGGTTCTGCTCTCAGTTCATTATTTACAGACAGGTAGCCAATGAAAAGTTGATTGATGGCAAGAACTCTTGACAAGCGACTTCCGACACCCGTGTTTGGCAAGAATGCATGTTCGGCAGCAAACAAAAGAAGTGATCTAAATAGAACCAAAACAAGAGGTAACACTGATACTGCTTTCCACCACTGGAGATGCTCTAGGCGAGTAGGGTTGAGGTTTGATGCTGAACCCCAAACGTTGCTTCTGTACTGATTAGAGTTGAAGAGGTGTGGGGGGTGGGGGGCGGGACTGTGCTTTTGTAATATCATGCTCCCTGTTGTTTGGAGTATGAATTTTACCGGTTGTGTCAGGTGACAGATTACTCCTTTTTATGCTTTACTAATAAAAATAATTTCAGATAAAATAGACTCATAGCCCTGCATTAAGCTAGTTTGCTAAACACCATAGACTTTCATATTACATAACTGGGACAAGATCGCAATATTAAGACCGAAAATTCCTTTGCAGTCTAAACACTGGCATCCCATTTAACCTAAAGAGAAATGGTGAAATTGCCCACATGTAGAATGTGCTGTTAAATGATGTTTATTGTTTGTCTGAGTGTATTTGGATCATAATCATACGTTTTACTCCCTGTTATGGTGATAAACCACACAGACTACCTGCATTATAATTATTATTTACACGGTCACAATAAAAAGGAAATGAGCCTTTTGGAATGATCTGGATTTCTGGATGGATTGCCAGTAAAATGAGGTTATCTAAGTCACAGTTAGACAAACACAATTTAACTAAACTAATAACCCTCAAAAGGTCTTTGTACTTTCCATGTCTTTTATTGAGCATATAGAGTAAACATCAACAGTGCAGGCTGGAAACAGTAACCCATAACAACCGGTAGATTCCCCTTCAGCAGCAATCACCTCCACCAAACATTTCCTGAAGCTGCAAATACAATTTGCACAACACTGCGGTCATAAAATCTTTCAGTTAATCAGTATTTCTGGGCTGCCTTGTTGGCACAGCCTCCTTCAGGTCATCACAACATCTCGGTAGGGTTAAGGTCAGGACACTTAATCACCAAGCATCTTCTTTTTCAACCATTCGTTAGTTGATAACTTTGTGCATGGGGTCATGGTCTTGTTGCCTCATCCAGTGGCTCTCCAGTGGAGGCCAAGCTCTGATGTTCTGCAGTAAATTGTTTTGATATACCTTTGAATTCAGTGGTGCCTCAGTGATCACAAGGGACTCGGGTCCTGATGTAGCAAAGAGATGAGGTTTTGGAGTTTATCCATAAAACATTTTCCGAGAAAGGTTGTGGAACATCTAGGTGGTCTTGGGCAAACCTAAGATGAGCTATGATGTTTTTGGACAGCAGCAGCTTCCTTCATGGTGTCCTTCCATGATTGTTTTTTTGGTGTTTTTGTAATAGAGGACACATGAACTAAGGCTTTGCAGTTTGTAGAGTGCTCTGCAGATGTTTTTCTGTTGATCTTGGGTTCTTTCTCACCTCTCCCAGGATTCCCTCTTGGACTGATCAGCCAAGTCTTTAGCACTTCTTCTGTAGCTGTTTCCAGCTCCATGAACCTCTATATAACACAGTCTTTTGAGGTCTTGTTTGCATGGAGACATGGGTCACACTAAGCTTTCTTGAGAAGATCAGATTCGTCAGTAAACAGACTTTGTGTGCTGCCTTTATTTAATGGGCAAACCACACTTCCCATCTCATCTCCTTAATTAAACACCTTTTCCACTTAGCTTGTGGAGTGCTTAGTAAAAATAAAAAACAGGAATTAAGTCTATTTATTTATTTATTTATTTCCAGCTAAATGTTGAGCATTTTCTGTAAGGCCATGTATGGTTTATCATTTAAGCCCATTTTTACTTCTTAGCTGCTTTTTCTTCTTGCATCCGTCTTGGGAAAACTCGATCTCACTTGAAATAGGATCGTTCCACAAAGAAACAGAACTTCCTTTGATGTCCTCCCAGCATAAACTGAATGGATGTTCAAAGTCTAAATGATTAATCAGACTCAAGCTACGAATTGTTATTTCATCTTCTGAGGTCCATGTGTTGTGCTCATTTTACCAGCTCCTATGGAGTCTTGGAGTCTCTTAGTGTTCCTTACCTATGCCCTAATGGAGTTGAACACTTTGAACCTTGGTTCCTCACAGTGTTTCTTCTTCATGCTGCTTGGGTTTTTACATACCTTTAATTAAAATGCGGTCGCCCCATGTTCGGAATTCAGTTAACCACCTGAAAAGTCAGGTTTCAACACCCTCTGAATGTGTTATGATCAAATTATTATCGGATCACTCAACCTACCTTTGGTGGTGGCCAGGGATTGATCTTCACCACATTAAACACAAGTGTAAAACTGAGTGTTATTGCATTGTCCATACATGTTTACGTGAGTGGAGTGAAGTGTAGGACGGACGATACGTGAGGCTGAAGTGAGCCTTTATGCCCTCCATGCCAAGTAAAGCCTCCGAGCCAAGGTGATCTCCCAGTATTACAACAGAGCACACATGAGTAAAACTCAAACAGTGTACATAATGGAACGTAATAAAGACAATGGTGTGTATATATATATATATATATATATATATATATATATTTTTTTTTTTTTTAATGTATTTCTATATATATATATATATATATATATATATATATATATATATATATATAGAAATACATTAAAAAATATATATATATAAAAATATATAAAATACAAACACAGAACACACACATTTGTTGTCATTGATCTGCTCATGCCAGGAAACACATCCTCTCTGAACGTGTCAAGACTAGAGACATTCCTTTTTAATGCGTGTATCTGATCAAACTATAAAAGTTATGTGCTGAGTGTAGAGCGCGTGTCTTTGTGGTTCGTTGTTACAGTAGTGCTCATTGTGTGAGTAATACACTTACTAAAGGAATTAAATTCCTATGAAAAGCCTCAGCTGCTTGTGGGTAGACTGACATGAAGCATATGCTTGCCAAGCCTATGCTGAGCAGTTACACATTGGCTGGTATTTGTGGAAGCCTAGTGTTTAAGGCTGACCTTGACTTGTTTAACCCCTTGAACTCCAACAGAACCCATTTTAAATGATTTATATTTATATTTATTTCCTATGTGTGAATGGAGTATTAGGACATCTCTCCACTAGCTCAGCATTTCTCTTGATTAATTCTAGCTGCCAAAAGGATCCATTTTGATTTCAGGGTTCAACCAGGGTTCAGGAGCCCCCCTACTTGTAGAATCGTTGTGTGCAGCAAAAGTAAATTAATTGAATGACTTTTTTAGGGTGCAAATTTAGAGCTAGTACTTCCTGTCACTCGTCACTGTCATATTGTTGTGTTTAATCATAGTGATGCGGTGTGACTGATGTGCAGCTTGTATTCTAATCCATGCTCTACAAAAAAGAATTTGAATTTGCAGCTTTGTTACATCATATTCTTGACACATCAAATAAACACAACAGCATTTGGAAGTCACAGTATTGACAGACGATTTAGGTAAAACAGCAGAAATGTGCCTTAAAGTGTTCTAGCAAATATTGTGTGTTTGAAGATACTGGCGGAGCCCATTTTCAGCTGCATTCTGACCCTGTCTGTGTGTTTGTTTGCAGATATCTGGGGGGAGCAGTCGTTTCAGACAGATCCTGATCTTCCCCCGGGATGGAAGATGATGACGGACATGGCTGGCATTTATTATTGGCACATTCCCACAGGAACCACGCAATGGGAGAGACCAGGGCCGTGCCACCCTGCACCAACCGGCCCTAATCAAGACACACGCAAACACTCGCTGGGTTCTCTGTCCCCGTCACCCACTCCAGACCATGAGGTCAGATTCTAGCACACAATGCATACTGTACACCAGCCATTGACATATGCATGTGCATTTGTCCATTCCTGTTCCATTGCATATGCCTTTCTGTTCAGAAATATATTGTTTACATAAACGTTTATTTAGTAAGTCATATATTAACATGCATATAAGCTAATATATTTGGACATGTCCATCACTATGCCTGTTCTTGGTAGAAAGAGGTTTTGCCTACATAATACTTTGACAGTTTTATTCTATAAACTATTATTTGGACAATTGATGATGCTTTTGGCTCAAAGGTGGTTTAGCCAGATAGAAGGTTTGAGTACCAGCATCAAATCCAGGGGAATACAGCCACACGTTTTCATTTGTGGCTTTTGTTCCTTGTGTATATATACACTTATTTTAATTTTAATGCCTGCAAATGTGCCAAAAACACTGGGGCGGGTGCATGTCCAGGAATTCCATTGAAACTGAGGATACCACCACAGTGGAACATTTTCCCGTTCAGCTGCTCAGCTTTCTGAGGATGTATATGGTTGCTTGATATTGCGATACTGAAGTTTTCAGTGTGTGAAAGGCCTGGACAGCATGCAGGCCAATCAGCACCTGCACTGTCTCACTACACAGCCAGACTGTAGCCTGGAATTGTCTGTCTAAGCAATCGGGGACCGAGAAAGACATCATCTAGATGGCAGCTTATGAGGCGTCAGTCCATTTCAAATGAGCTTTAGCCCAGAGACAGTGGTAGCAGTTCTCTATGTTGGTGACAGGACTTCGCTTTGCATAGTGAAGTCTTAATTTGTGGATGCTGTGGCAAACTGTATATAATGCTCATAAAGTTATATTCATTACAGAAACCTGTCGGTTTTTCGAGTAGTGCCATCTTTGGGACTGAAGGCCTCAGTAGGCATTTGGTTATGGTTTTAGAACTACCCTTCTCACCAATAGCTCAATACAAAAGTGCGCTTTATGGGGTTTTAGCAGGACAAGACCTGGTGCTACTGTACATATACATTATAAAAAGTCAGAATATTTTGTATCATGAGCTTATTAAACTGGATGGCTCTGTTATTTAGCTTGCAACTTGGGTTCTTGTTCCAGGGGTCTCACGCTGATGTGTTTTTCGGAGCATCCTGTCGCTCAGGGAGCACCACATCGGAGAGCTCTACCGATCCTGTCCCTCTCGCCTCCTCATCCTGTCTGGACCCAGCACCTCTCCTCTCTTCTAACTCCTCCTCGTCCTCTGAGGCCAACGTTCCTTCCTGTGGATTTGTCAATAGCTGCTACTTTGTGAGTGCATCCTTCCACACATCCGAAAGACAGCTGAAGGAAGGATATCCGTATCCTCATTTCACAGTGCCTGGCCTAACAGAGTTTCGCAATCACCTTTCAGGCAGTACTGTTTTCTGCTGTATCATTATAGTGTTATTGAATTAACAGGCATTTCGTACAGAACATCTACCAAGCATTATTAAATTAGGAGTTGTTAGCCAATTTACTGGATGGGGTTGTCATAATAAATCCATGAGTCTGAAATTAGCGATCACAAAGAGAATTATTAGAGGATCCAATCCTGCAACTCAAGGACTCAGATTAACATGTCAGACCTCTCTAATCAGCCTCAACAATAAACTGAACACTCATGATGGTCGCAGGTCGGTTCCTTTGTAGTAACGTTGTGGTGTGATTGATTTGTGCATTGTGAAAACAAAATGGCCCCAGTCCACTTCACATTTTGCTTTGTGTTGGCAGAAACCGACCAGTGAATGCTTATAAGTACTCACATTTGAAGCAGAGCGTTGTAAGGTCTACAAGTTAGGAACTTAGTTGGAACATATTCTCTCCTAGTAAAAAAAATAACGGGCAAACTGTTTGTGTCTAGCCGCGATCCTCATCACTGCAAATCATGCCAGAGAAAGACCGACACACTGAAATGCATCATCGAGAGGAGGATAAGGTAAGGCTTAGCCTTTTATAACTTCCTTTCTCTCTGTCTGTCTCATACTGTGTTTTCTTGCTCTCTCTCTTTCTCTCTTTCTTTCTCTCTTAAATCTCTATAAAAGCTATAGTGGTTCTGCTCTTTCTCCTCCTCTCCTTTCTTTTCCTCTTGTCTCTTCTCTCTGTTATTGTTTTGTTCAGTAGACAGTAGTGGGTAGGTAGACACAGATAAAGTGCAGTGTGAAAATGTGTGAATTAAAATCAATCAGAAATGTGTCTGATTCTTAGCAGGCAATCTATAACCACACTGCATCTAACCTAATCATAACCCCACACACACAACATATAACGTAGTATAAATAGGACTGGGCTGCAAGGATTCATTGACCAACTTAAGTACATTGATTATAAATGATAAATGGTGATTTTTGTAGGTTTCTGTTGTTGATCATTTAAATGTCATATTCAAATTTGCAATTTCTCAAGGCTGTAGGCTACTACACACTGGACACACCACGAAACGGTGGCTAGAGACACACACCATTTTGCTCACTGTACTACAGTGCATAACATAACATATAAGACACCATATTAATAGTAGATGGTATGTGGCTTGACAATGAGAAAGGCAGCTATTGATTAAAAAAAAAGACTTGTCTGTTTTGACCACAGCTGAAGGTATTAGCCTAGCTAACTTGTTGCTGGGAAACAGCAAGTTTGTGAAGAGTTAAATCATACAAGTACCTCCTGACCTGGAATGCTTTTTAAAATACGTATCTTCTTCCTCAATTTGATGTGAGACTCATCATAATACAGTAAAGCTATACTTCCTCCATCGCATTAAACTCTTCAAGTGTTGAACATTATACCTCAGACCAGTCTAAATGACCGTGTTCACATCTCAATAATCTCATTGTGCAGAAATGTTAAGACGTTGGTGAAATTCCCGTTTTATGGGGTGCCTGTGTATGATGCTAAGTGTTATATAACTCTCATACTGGCTCAAAGTAATGACTCACTGAACGCCACAGTTTCAACTAGATAGATAATTAGATTAACTAGATAATATTCCCTGAGATTATATTTGATCTCGCCATTCGGTCAGATGAAGAGGAGTGTGACAGCAGGCCTACTTCCAGGCCCTTTGCTGCCCGTTAAGCAAGCTTTTCAGTTGGCAGCTGTGACGCCAGAACAACTAATCAGAACCAGAATTATCCAGAAAATAACATAATGCAATTTGGCAAACAACATGGGCTGCAAAATACTTTACCCACTGACTGGAACAGAAGAACACTGAGGTTAATCAGAGAAGTACTACACAAGCAGACAGCAGGCTCTGTCCGTAATGCAAAGGCACATCTGATACGATGCTAAGGGCTTCTGTGCCTTACTTTTTCTTTGTCTTTTAGAATGATAGAACATTTAAGAGGTTTTGTTTGAATAACACCACATCTGTGATGAGCTGCGGTGCACAGCCGTGATGTCATTGGTGATAAGACACGCCCTCTCATGTTCTATCACTTACATATGTGGTAGTACTTAAAAAGCGCTGATATAAAATATGGTCTTTGTGCACCCCCTTAGGATATACAGGCTTTTATGTAACACTCGACTTGGATAGATATACCTTGGTTCTTATGAGATACTCGTATAGCTCATAGGTCTGCAGTATGACCTCAAAAATGTGAACTAGACATATACACACATGCTCACACACACATACACATACACACACATACACATGCACACACAACCTTGTTGAGTGATCTAACAGCCCTGTCTTGTCTTTCTCCCACCCCACCTGGCCTCCTCTTCTTTCACTTTTTGTGTGTCTATATCTCTGTGTGTGTGTGTGTGTGCATGTTGACATGGATGTTGGTGTGTATATGTGTGTGTCTGTGTGTCTGCTTGTGTAAATAACTGTGTGTAGAAACAGCCCTGGAGTGATTTTGCAGTGGGAAAAATTGATAGTGAGATCTGGAAGGTTAGTATGAGAGGCAGCTTCATAGTCACCAGCAGAACACACACACACCACAAGCAGCTCCAGCAGCAGAATGGCTCTGAATGTGATCAGCATTACAGAAGTTTCCGTCTCTCAGTTCCAGGATATTTTCAACATCTAACTAAGCATATTCCCAACCTTAGCTAAAGACTCACTCAGTCTGCCTTCAATTCATACACAAGTAAAGAACTCCAAGGTCCTTAACTATTACATAGCACATTGATTTTTTGAAATGTCCACTGTTTAAACTGCATTAACTTAATCAGTATCGAGTGTCAGTGCTGTCGAAACCAAATCTTGTATCTCAGTTGTTCTGTTTTTGACATATTCTGTATATTTTGTGTGAATTTCATGATGAGTGGGCCAAAAGAAAATAGCCCTCATACACTCATTATCAGCTAAATGAAGTGTGGGATTGCAGTGCTGTTGGGAAGGAAGATAAAGGTTACCAAGGTTACCAGGAACAATAAATGATGATACATTTAAACTGATATGGGGAATATTTATTGAGCTACACGTACAGAAGCAGTGTCTCTCAGTATGGCTTCGGGCCGCCATGTTTGCTAACACAACATGCCAGACATCTCAGTATGGAGTTGTAGAGTTGTAATGGTGTCCTGTGATAATCCATCCCATGCAGCTTCAATATTCTCACAGGTAACTACATAACTTCCATATTTAATAGTAGTTAATTTGCAGTTGAATAACCGAACAGATTTATGATTTTAGCTAGTTGTACTGGAGTTTTGCCTTTTGGAATATTATAGGATGGCGTTAAGTCATGCTGGAGTAAGTGGTTGGTGCGGCTCAGAGGTTAACACCTCTACCCACCAGGGAGCTACCACCCCATGTGGGAGATGGGGGTTTGAATCCCAGTCTAGGTAACAAATGCTGAGCTATATCGATAAGAGTCCGTGGGCAAGACTCCTAAAACTACACTGGCCTACCTGTAATACGAATGACCTTGTAAGTCGCTCTGGATAAGAGCGTCAATTAAATGCCTGAAATGTTCTAGACTAGCCCAGGTTTCCTCAAGGCTAAGCAAGGTGGCTTTATTGTAAAGGGCAAGTCACATAATGCATTAAGTAAGAGACGGTATTGTTAGTGTATTGGGGGTTATATATAGTGTTGAGCTAGTTTCTCCAAAATGTCATCAACAATGCTGAACTGCTTTTCTCAAACAGTAATGGGATTATCTTACATGCAGGGAAATGTAGTCTCATTGCTCACTACTAGTAGCTAAGCATAGAAAACCTCGATTTGAAGAAGCACTGTTATTTTAGGTGGTTAAGCTTGATTACAGCTCTAAACCACCACTTTGAAATACAGTCTTTAGCTGAGTCTGATCAGCTCTGTACTCTACGAGGAACATATTTAATCTGGCTCTCTAAACGACTTATAAGTAACACAAGTAATTTGATTCTTTCCAAGTTAGTAACTGTAATGTGATTTGTTACAGGAAAAGGCAGCCACACGTTAGTCTAACAGATTACTCCCAGCACTGATAATGATCATGTCCGACTGTATTGCAGTCATTTGCCATTCTGCTGTTCAGGCTCTGTGGTATAAAACCATCCGGCTTCGTGGCTTTGTGTCTGTGTCACTGTTAATATTCTACCTTTAACCTTCCGTCCCAGCTTCTGCCTGCACCTGCCTGGCATGAGCGCACAGGCTTCCATAGAAACGCCTGCTTTCATCCTTTCTTTTTCAGCTTTTTTTCGGTCTTACTGATGGGAGATGTACGTACAGCAGACAGCAGAGATCTGTTACTCCATGCTCCATGCTGAACCCTTAGAAGTTTTGGTATACTGTTTAGGTGGTGTGATATACGCCGTTGAGTATGGTGTCCGTCATACAATAATCACATTCATATTTGATACACACTTTTGACTTGAATCAGTTTTGTTTAACTGTCCACTCTGGTAGCAGTGATAACTTAATTCAGATACTACTGGAAACGACTTCTACTTGCTCACACAAATGTGGTATCGGCTGAAAGCACTTTCTAGAAACCATCAGCTTTTTCCAGAAATGATTCATAAGAAGTTACAGCTGGCTATTTTTTAATGAAGACTTATAACAGTGCCCTTGTTCTGCAACTTCTAAGGGTTAAAGCTTTTCTTCTTTCATGCTTTACGATTCAGTTCGCTCGGTTTCTCACGGCAACTCCTGCAAATGACGTATGTGATTGATGTAATTACGTCTGAAATGAGCTTTCGCCGAGCATGCCCTGAGAATGGACCCACACAAAAACAGTTCAGGTCTCTGCACTCGGCATGTTGGCTTCGTGCTCTGCAGTTTTATGCACTTGAAATGTGGTTTTGGCTCCGTTATCTCAGACTGTCTCTCCCACTCAGGATCTCCAGGCTGCTACAGTGAACCCTGACCCAAGTCTGAAGGAGTTTGAAGGAGCTACACTTCGCTATGCCTCCCTCAAGCTACGGTGTGTATGCATGTGTGTTTGTGCGAAGGCATGAATGTTTGTCTGTGTTTGCACGACGGAAATGATAATTAAGGGGCGAGATGTGAGTGGTTAGCCTGGTCTCTGTGTGTGTGTGTGTCATAGACATCCTGCTCCTGTGGAGGAAGAAGACTCAAGCAGTATTAACAGTGACCCTGAAGCCAAGGTGAAACGCACACACACACATGCGCACACACACACTGCTTGAACTCGGCTCTCACAGGATGAATACACATAAACAGGATTGAAAATAAAGCAGTCTGTAACGCCCTTACCCACATTTCACTCAGCAACAGCTCCTACTGCCAGTACAAACACTATACAGCCAAGCATAAACAGGTCTTGACAAATCTAATTTAGCTACAAAAACAAGAAGATAAATGATCCCACCTCGTTTAAACGCTTGTTTTCCTGTTACAGACCCTGATTTTTATTAATGCATCACCTTCAAACCCAGAGAAAACAATACAGTATTTTTCTGATTCAACCTCATCACCATCATCATCGTCGTTTGACGTAAAAAAGTATAAAGTATATTAAATATCGATTCAACAGACAGCCAGTACCCTTTCTATTACAGACAACACAAGTAAGAAGCAAGCATTTATGATCAGGTGGAAGTGATATTATTAAAAGATAAAGTACAGTGTGGCGATGATTAAATACTACACAGAAAGTTTATATCCTCTAATGTCACCAAAAATGAATGAATGTCTTGCTTGAGCTATTGGCTACACTTGGTAGCCAAGGTTTCCTCTGGTACTGGTACTCATTCTCACTGGTGTCTGTGAGCTTTCAGAAAACATGCACAAATACTTTTTTTTGGAAATTTTATTTCCTATTTCTTACTAATTTCTTCCCCTTTTTCCAGTTTATTGCATGCTTTAATAACGTATATTGCACTACATTAAAATGTGATTAATAACCTGAGAGGAAAAAAGGAACATGCACAAATTCTGCCAAAAACATTTACATTTAGCTGACGCTCTTATCCAGAGCGACTTACAAGGTTAATCACATTACAGGTGGGCCAGTGTAGTGTTAGGAGTCTTGCCCAAGGACTCTTATTGGCGTAGCACAGCATAGTCAACCAGACCGGGATTCGAACCCCAGTCTCCCACATGTGGTGTTGACTACTTGGTGGGTAGTGGTGTTATCTGCTGAGCTACACCAACACACTACGATTCATAAATGAGTCTTGATAATCCCTGCAACCACTGTACCTCTACTGCTATTGCTTTCCCTGCTGTAGGTGCAATTACAATGTATCGTGAAGGTTATGACAGCACATATGCACATATGTAATAGAATAAGAGATTTTAACTTGGTGTGTGCAGCTGGTTTACCGGCAAGACCTTTCTGCTTGTAACACCAAACCACCTACACATACATTACAGATGTGTACATGAAGTACGTTTGCACATGAAAAGCTAACTGTGCTAGCATTTAGCTAGCCGTAGTGACGCACTTCTGCTGTGACATTATTATGTAACGGTATTTACACAACAGTTATAATATGAAATAATGTTAAAAGGTTTATTATTATGACGGTGCTGTTGAATTACAGATTTGTATTAGTCCATGTAATATTATAATTCCAGACAAAGTTTTTTGACCAGTGTAATACAACCACACACATATTATTAATTGTTATTTGCTGTTGCTGTACATGTTTTGTTGGAAACATGGCAGCTCATACAAATGTAATTGCCCCATTACATAAGAGAACCTGGCAGTTGTAAACCAAGATGTGGTTAATTGCGTAGGCTGTGCTACTGTAATATATCAGTACTTGCTGTTGCATGTTTTGTTAATGTGCGAATAAACCAGATTATTAGAGATCATACAAACAGGAGCCCCTGTGTAAAAAAGAAATGGCCACAGAGTGCAGCATAGATAGTGCACTTTTTAGCCAGCCATTGGCCTAGTTTTCATACTTCTTAGTCAGATCTTGACAGGTATATAGATCATTCTGAAAATATAATAGCTATTGGCTATAGTAACACAGATGCAGCACGGAAATATTGTTAAGTTGCTCATTTCTGAGAATTTGAATGGCCTTATGAACTTGCACCACACTCAATCTACAGTGCTATGTTGGATAGCAATAACTGTCCACATGTATTGTTGATATACAGGCTGCATATTTCTCAAATAACATGCACACCCCAAACCTGACCTTAAGCATAGCCATAAAATAAACATTAAATGAAGATAAAAAGGGGCCCAATAAAATGACCAAATGATTGTAAATGTATGTTTACTACTAAAATTGATGTTATATATGAAATTACATCAACAGATATTGTTGGTTATAGCTAACAATATACTCAACTTGTTTACTGTTACTTGAGTCATTTACTTAATAGACTATATTAAATAAATGACTGCTACAGTTAATAAGTTGTTCGTTGTAAAACTACCAAAGACTAATTAATTAGAGTTCAGTTTCTGTCTGGCTGCAGTCACAGCTTCGGGTGGATTAGCTGTATCTTTGGACATAACTTATGAAAAGACAACAGAAGTAAACAAGTAAAGGAATGTCCTGAGGACTTTATGTATGGTCAGTTATGAGTATGACTGAGAGTTTTGTGTGCGCTGTATCCTGTAGTTTATCAGATAAACGGTTGTTTACTGCCTGTTTGTGCTGCAGAGCCCTGCCCTCTATTCGGAGTCCAAATCAGGATAGACTAGCTGAGAAGGTCTGCAGTGCCATCTGGTGGAGAAGAGCTGCAGAGTGTTTGTAGGCAGCGTTCTGTGGGGTTTGATAATACAGTGCCGATGTTGTATATCATCGCTGTCCAAAGAAAAACATGTATCTCCGTTTTTGTTGATTTATACTTTTATGCCTTATTTGATCACATGAGCTGCTGTTTATACTGTGTGGGAATTTCATGAAGAATGGACCAACAGAAATGACCCAAAACTGTCTGGAAAGACGTCTGGTTCCATTGACTTCCATTCAAATTAAATGAGGTTTTTGGTCTCTCATGTAAAGTTGCCCATTGTTGTTTTTCTTTGGACAGCGACGATATATATATTAACATTTATGAACAACTGGAGACAAAACTGACGGACAATAATGGAGAGACTGAAATTTGATATATTCTTTAAAATGTTACTGTTTGGTCTTAAGTCATATAATTTGGTAACCATTCTTAGTTTCAGTTCAGAGTTATGTATGAGTTTATGTGGTTATGAAAGTAAGACTGAGGACTTAAAGAGCCAACTAAGTTTAAGGGGTCAATAGAAACAAACAAAAGCATAAATGATGATGAATTTGGATTAAATCATTTTAAGTTACAGTGTGTACATGCATCGCCCAAGGAGATAAGAACAATTCCATTTTTCCCTGAATATAGTAAATTCCTCAGATCGGGCCCTCATTTTTCAATCACCTACTTTTATTATTTCACTATTCCTCCCCCACTTCCTACTCTTTCTCTCTCTCTGTGTCTCTCTTCTCTCTCTCTCTCTCTCTCTCTCTCTCTCATTCAGCCCTCACACTCAGTCACAAGCAGTTAGAATCAAGTCGGAAGAAGACAACCTTCTGCCTATTATTAATCACTTCTCTCTTTCTCCTCCCTCTCTTTCTGACACACACACACACACACACACACACACAGATGGCAAGTCAGGCCTGGAGGGGTTTAATCTCACATTGTGTCAGAAGTGAGGAAAGGATGAAAGATAGATGAGACCCAGGTCTCCAAGTGCAGTGAAGAGAGAGGGATCGAATGATAGGCCAGAGGAGAGAAAGACGTCTTAAACAGACCATTAAAAAAAGCACAACCCACATCCACCCGCAGCTTCCACTAGTGTTTTATACCTGCCTCATACAATGTGGTTGGCTGAGGTTGTAAAATGTATTCAATTTATTAGATGGAGGGTATTCAGAGTTTGATTGCAAAAGAATTCCAGAATTCTAACGCACTAATAAGGTATAACTGCATACAGACATTTTTGTAATTTTAAACCTGCAATTTATAATGGAAAATTCCTTGTGCCTAGATTCAAAACTCAGGAGGGAAAAGCAGAAAGAGATTGTAAAGTATTTTATTAGAGTTTATTTGTAAGCAGCACCAACAAGAAATATTCAGATTATTAACCTTTTTAATGCGTTGACTTTGGATATCACAAACATATTGCAAAAAGTTGGGACAAGAGAGGATCCACCAACAGTGAGCTACGTTTGCAAGAATATCAGGAAAAGGGCATCTGTGTCCTCCTGGTTCCCCAGCTTATACAAACAGCCTGTATTGCAACAATAACATATTTGTTTTATTGCAAATAGCCTTAAGCGGGTAAGCAGCAAAGTCTTATGAAAAGGGTAATAGATAGAACAGCAGGACAGATAAGAGGAAAATAGCAAACGGAACAAAGCTAAACTTGGAATTGGGGGACACTAACTTACCTAACAAACTAAAGAAAGACCAACACAGTTATTAACCCAGGAACTTTCTAACCGTCTCTACAAGAGACCTTATATACAAGCTGTACATCTCTGAGCAGCCACATTGCTTGGTGTTTACAGTAAACTTACTTACACTACACAGTGAAAAATACTCTATCAGCACAGTGTAGGCGGTCTTTATGCAAATCTCAACTAACAAGTAATAAACACCAGTAATATGTAAACTAACTAAACAAAAATCATCCAATCATAAATCAGAGAATTCCCTAAAATGATCAAATTACATATTTGGAATGCTTTAAATGTTTACGTGTGTAGTAAACTAAGAAGTGTGTGTTTGTGTATTGTAGTGTTTTGCAGTGCGCTCTCTGGGCTGGGTGGAGATGGCAGAAGAAGACTTGGCTCCAGGGAAAAGCAGCGTGGCTGTTAATAACTGCATACGCCAACTGTCCTACTGCAAGAACGATATTAGAGACACAGTTGGCATCTGGGGAGAGGTACACACACACACACGCTATCCTTTGTCATTAAATGGAGTTGTGAATATGTGGAGTCGTAAGCTTAAATACTTAAATATGGCCTTTGTAATGTATGTGTCGTAATTTTAACTCCAGCCGTTAACCAACAACAATAATAGTGCAATAAATGTTCCATAGATGTTTATATTTATAATTTTAGATTGTTCTTTGCGAGAATATAGAAGAAAAGTGACAAGGTTTGCTGTGTAAATAAACAGTAATCGTTCAATAAAATGCATGTTCTCTTAAGAGGGTGTTTTTAATTACTTTCATTTTAGGACATTAATAAAACTCGGTTGCCTGAGACTTTAACACAATTCTGTATATGTGAACATCTATATGTAACAATAATTTAACTTACAGGAATTGTATGTACATGGCTTCTTCAAAACCAGTAACCATTCTGCTTTACGTAAGCAAATAATTAGAGGCTTCAGTTGGATAATTACTGCAGTAATTAATATGTTGCAGTAATTAACTATCGATGTAGTGAGTAGCTTCTCATTCTTAAACAGTCCTGTGGGAAGATGGTTTACTATGTTTAAGAACAGTCAAATTAGTGACCAGCATTATGCAAAGCTGAAGTTGTAGTGGCTGGAATTGTCCAACACGTTATTAAAACTTGTTGGGATTTTTGATTGGACATCACTTTGAATGCTTGGTTGAAGTCAAATAGTAAAAATGGGACCATCGAACTCACAGCTGTGATCAGTGGTGAACGTAAGAGCAAGTTGTAACCACTTGTTCTCAAAGCTAGCTGTAAAACAGGCTCCTATTTGTTTGGGAACATAATGATTGGACTCAGATTGGAGCAATGGAAAAGTTGTGATGATGTACCTTGTTCCAGAGCAGTGGGAGATCCAGAGTAAGAAGGAAGGCGCATGAGGCGATCCACCCTTCCTGCATAGCGCCCACTGTACAAACCTCTGAAGCCAGTGTTTCTGTATGATCCTGGGTTGCTTCAGGTCACGCCTCAGCTGACCACACGAATATATTAAACCACCAGCCTGTCCCATCACGATTTTTTCTTTCCTAGTGTCATGGGCATATTCCTGGACCGAAGTTGTTGAGCTCAAATGGAGTGGTTCAGGGAGCATAAGTTGGTCATCAATTGAACCCCACTGAAAATATTTGGGATATGCTGTAGAAACTTTACAAAATGGTTTGGACTCTTGTCCTCAAAATAAGATACCAGACAAAGATGAATGGAACTCTGGATGGAAATAAAGGCTGTTGAAACATTGGCATGGCGAATGCCATCAAAGCTAAAGGCAGTCCAACAAAATAATGTATGACAGAGTCTATGACTGTTACTGCACTTTGTTTCAGATTTACTAAGAAAGAGCAACTCACGAAAGGGAGGTGGGGCAGTGAAAAGGAAGGAAAAGCAGCTCTACAGGGAGCAAGTAGAGAGAAAGGGGAGACGAGAGTGTGCGAGACAGTGGAAGAGAGAGAGTGTAATGAGTTGTGACAAAATACGGAAAGAGTTCATCTCCCATCTTCATTAGCTTGACTTATTCAGCATTCATCACTCACTCTCACACATGCGTGCACACATATGGTCCTTTCCTAAAGACCCTTCTTTTGCTCTGTGTGTGTGTGTGTGTGCGCGTGCACAGGGGAAGGATATGTATTTGATTCTGGAGAATAACATGCTGAATCTAGTCGACCCGATGGACCGCAGTGTTCTTCACTCTCAGCCAATCGCAAGCATCCGTGTGTGGGGCGTCGGGCGTGATAACGGCAGGTAAGAGGGAACTGCATATGGGAATATTTTAGATATCGGCGCTGTCCAAAGAAAAACAAGTGTCTCCACAGTGGCAACCTTACAGGAGGTGGCCAAAACTGAATTCTAATAGAACATCAGCTGTTGCACAAAGCCGTGATGGTGAAGTAGCCACACTGTTTCTACCCTTTCAGCATCATTGACAAACTTTACTTTTACCTGGCAATATGTCAGACCTTAACGGCCTGCTGTTCTCAGTACTGTTGGTCATTCGAACAGTGTGTGCTGATTTCTAGGGAAGTATTGCTTAGAATTGGGGTTCAGACAGACTAGTTGACACTTCAGGCTTGATTTTGAGGAGTCACTTAACGCGTGATTACAGACACTACACAGTAAACAGGCTGGACAGTGTAGCACCAACACAGCACTCGCCTTCCACTGACCTGTAGAATTTGACTTTACCGATCTACAGTGCTTCAAAGATCAGATATTAAAATCTGAAGGTTACAGTGGAAGGTCATGTCGTTAGAGAGGAGGCATAGTGCCTTAGAATTCTGTTAAGCTTTAAGTTGGTTTCTGTGCATTTCCCTGGCTCCACAGCGGGTGAGCATTTCAGCAAGGCTGCACCTAGGCCAGGTATAAATTTGCGAGTTTCTGGTCTGTCTCTCCAGTTCTCTGAAGACTAGCAATGTGATCTAGGGCTCTTTGGAAAGGTCACATTACACACTCCTGACATGCCTTCATCACAGATTTTGAAGTCTGATTTTTAAAGTCACCTGCTACAAAGCGCTCACTTCTCCTGTGGTTTTATTTGTGAAATCATTAGTGTTTAGTTCCACTCTTTTATAGTTCTACCTTTGTCCCATTACCATTGACTTTAAAAAAAAAAAAAAATCTGAACATGTGCAAACCCTACCTTCGAATGAGTGGGAATCACTCCCTAAAATTAGGGATGTACATGTGGGTTATATCAGGATCAGTTGATAACAGGTTATAAAACATTAGTGGCATTGTGCAGATTTAGATTCGATTGATTTTCTAGCTGATGGTATCTGTTTACTCTAGAGAAGCCGGATGTTTTTGAGACCACATAAAATTTAGGACTTTAAAACCATATATCATTAAAATAGATCAGAATAAACACACATACAATCAAATCTCACAGGAATTGATCATTTTGGAAAACGTAGAACATTTGGTTCCAGATTTCTCCAAGATGTCTCAGAGTATAACCTGGATTGGTTCATTTCTTTTACCAGCGTTCTTGCTGTGGCTGGAAGAAGTATTGAATAGTCAGGCCAGGTATTGTGTGATAGCCATGGCAACTAGACATGAGGAGTGGATGGTTGGGAGTTTAAATAAATACTTTGACACATAAAATCACTACCTATATCATTACCTATGTGGAAATGCACAGCTGCACTGTTCTCCGGCATAATGTTTATGCTCTATGCTTTTATTATTGTACATAGACTCTCCATGGTACTGATACTTTTAAGGCAGTATACTTTACATAGTCACTTTATTTTCATTGCATACCATCAGACTTTAACAGTTTTACTTCCATCCCACTCATAGTGGTGCTTATTATCATTATTAGAGTACTTCTTTTTCTTTTCCTCTTTATTTATGAACATTTTCTATTACAGTTCTTTGCTGTACTTGGGCTGCTGAAATATGTGACTTTCCCTCTGGGATTAATAAAGTGATCCATCCATCCATCCATCCATCCATCTGGGTGCTGCCCAGATACATAGCTTTTTCGTTTGGGCTCCAGCTCTTTGGCAGTAATTAGCAGCGAATATTCAAAGCTTTGCCCCACATGGAGCGAGGCGTTTAGAAGTCGTTCAGAAAATCCACTTTCCACACCTGTGTTGAAGTCCAGATCTCTAAATTGCTTTTGTCACAGACTTTTGCAGCACAGCATGGCATCTACCAGTCCCACTAGCCTCTCTTACCTAGTAAGGGTACAGTGCAAGCATGTGTTAACCAGCACTTCATTGACCTCGGGGTACGGGCGCAAAACATATTCACGGCTGACTGTCAAAGATCTGGAGACGCTATTAAAACACTTAACACTATTTTTAGAATATAGACTGATCAATACTTCTATCTACAGCAAAACTACAGAATGCTGTTAAAAGAAATGAACAAATCCAGGAGACATCCTGGAGAAATCCTGAACCAAATATTCAGTGGTCCAGTATGACGGGACAGTGTTTTTTTGAGAATACAGGCTGTCTAGCCCCACCTTACCATCACTGTCATAGCTGTGAGTGAGCGGGACGTTGAGAGCCTCGATCGAGCTCAGATGGTATATATTACTACATTTTAACAATACATTTAAAAGGCATGAATGCAGTTGAAGTATGTGCTCACAGTATGTATCGTCATGGTCGCCGTGCAATAGAAGGAGTTTAGTTTTTTAAAGAGAAGTAATTGTGTTAAGATGTATTTGCTTTATTTGTATTTAAAGGTATGTTTTTGTTGGAGGAGCCTGAAATACTTGAGCTGTTTATTGGCTGGTGTAAGACACATCATGATACATGACAAGGTACTGCAGTTTATTTCAGTCTAATTTTAGGAAAACTGTAATAGTACAAATACACCACTATAGGCTTGCTAAGGCTGACATTAGCAATACACCCTGATGTTAGTTGTTTACATTGAAGTGGAAGCGTCTCATGCTCCTATCTAGCTGGAGTTTGAACACAACACGAAATGAAGCATCGTCTGACACCAATCTTGGCCTGTAAACAGTTTAATCGCTACTGTCCTTTTACACTTCGATATAGGACCACCAAACATAAGCTTGTGATATTCAAAATGTCAGATTTTTTCTCACACCAGAGATCAGCAGAGGGCTGTTAGTGCTGGAGAGACTGGGTTTCTTCTCACTGTGTTTAGTGCTGCTGTCAGCAAAATAAAATAAAGCTGCATTATGTAACATTCAAGTCTCCTGAACTTCACAGGTATCTTGCTGTTTACTTTTATTGATGAAGTAGATTAATCACAAAAAAGAATATTCCACTACCCAACACACAAATCCCTACCCAACACAGATTATATTGCTACACTTCGGTTGTGATGTGCCTTATGCTATATATTAGCAGCACTTTGATATTAAATAATTATTGTAATCATTTGCTCAATATAGTTTGGATTACCTGAATATGGTGCTTGATCATCAGTTGCAGGGTTAAAATGGCAAAAATTAATATCAACTAACTATAAAATATAGCAAAGGATTTCATCTCAGCAGTGGCTGTTAAAGTCCGTTCTGCACTAAAGGTCACTCAAATAAGCGCAGAGCACTGGGTTCACCCCAGTGAAAGGAGGACATGGATAAAAAATTGATGATGGAGAGACGAATGGTCTGATGAAAGTTTAATCTAGTAAAATGGGGAGTGCCCTTGCACACTCTGTGTGTGTGTGTGTGTGTGTGTGTGTGAGGTTCTCTCTGCAGCTCTGTATCGATCTATGTGACACTCTCGCTGGAGTGGCAGTAACTTTTGCTGGTTTAATCCCAGGCTGTGCGTGTTTGATACGGATGTGGCAGCGTGCTACACTTTATCATCCCCTCTGCTGAATCACTTTTTTTCTCCTCAGCAGCTTCCTGCCGTTCCACCATCCGCCCAGCAGAGGGGGCTATTTACACAGCATTTTTATTCCAGTAGTAAATCCAGAAATGGCCACAGCCAGCTTCTGTTCTGTAGAACGTCAGATTAGCCTGCAGTGTGTGTGTGTGTGTGTGTGTGTGTGTGTGTGTGTGTGTGTGTGTGTGTGTGTGTGTGTGTGTGTGTGTGTGTGTGTGTGTGTGTGTGCGTGAGAGAGATATCTCAAGACTCTTCTGTGATAACACACCCCCAAAAACCCAAAGCATAAAATGTTTCCTCCCCTCCACCCCGCCAAAAAAACACCCCTTCCTCAGGTTACCGTAGTGATGAGTTGAGCAGCATGGGGAGGGGACCAGGGAAGCAGGGATTGGATAGAGAGAGAGAGAGAGAGAGGGAGAAAGATAGAGAGAGAGAGAGAGAGAGAGAGAGAGAATGACAGAAAGAGAGCAAAAGAGAAAGAGGAGGAGTGCAGTAAAGTGAAGCGCTTTTGAAACTGAGTGGAAGAGGAAAAGGGGGCAGATTAGAATGAATATAAAACAGAGACCATGTTATGAATACTTAGATGTGAGTATTCTGTTTCTATTCTTTCTCACCCTCTCTCTTTCTCTCTCTCTCTCTCTCTCTCTCTCTCTCTCTCTCTCTCTCTCCCTCTTTCTCTCTCTCTCTCTCTCTCTGTACTTCCATCCTTTCGTTCAGTCCCATGTCTCATGCAATAGCTTGTGCATTTATGAGTGTGGAGTGTTTTTTTTTTTAAAGTCTGCTGAATGAATGGAGACCAAAACCAGCTCGGGTTTTCAGGTCAGACTATTCGCCAGTGCTGTGGTTTTAGTCTTTTTGGTTTGGATGTGTGTGTGTGTGTGTGTGTGTGTGTGTGTGTGGCTAAGCTCGTTCTACTGAACATGTGTAGGGAGGAGTGTGAGATTTCTCAGGAACAGCAGCATCAGCGGTAGCGGTCAGAGAGGAAACAGAGACTGATGGCTTTATTTAGAAGATAGACTCTGCGTGTTGTTATTGTCTGCACGCCCATTCATATTTAACTGGTCACTGCAGTGTGTTTCTCATCTGCGAGGGGTTTATCACCTCAGCTTTCAAGTGCATAGTTCTCATGCAAATGAGCAGCACTGATGTCTCCCTCTCTCCCACACACACACGCAGACACACAGACTAATGTAATTTGCGTAATCTTTAGGCGTTCCTCATGGTTCGGTTCTCGGCCCTTTTGTGTCGTTTCTTGTCACCAAGCTTCATTTCATAAAAATATGAGCGCTCCTTGCATAAACTTATCAGCCTGGGCTTTGTAACGGGATTCGCACAGGGCTTTTTTGGGATTTGGGATATCTTTTTTCAGAACTGTTTCAGGTGGATCGTATGCCTTCTTAGCACTTAATAATAGATTACAGACACCCTGATCGAACCCCAGTAGCACAGAATTTTGACACTGAGTTAATTTATTTATGCATGTCATGTCTGTGTTTATGACACGATCGCATGTCACCTGGTGTTTACAAGGTCAGGTAGCATCAGTTGTATTAATAATGAAGTAATCAAGTGATCACAGCTGATGTACAACACTTTAGGGCTGATACAAAAACATTGCTAGTTCTGCCGTTTAATGTGCTCTTCTCGTTAATCTGGTTTTGTAATGCTGTTGTATTTATTTGACGTAAAGAACAAGATCGAACTAAGTGTTGGCAATAGGCAAAAGTATTATATTACGATACTTAAAGATGTTTTCTCGACAGGCGATTTGCATCACAGTAGTTTGTTTTTGTACCTATATATAAAACCTATAATAGTCATCATAAACCTACTGATTTTTAATCAGTGCTATACAAACAGTGCTGCACTGAATCCAACTAAACACGACTTATTAATGCTCACTGTACTATATCACATGCCTGAAAAAGACGTCGCCTGAATGGCAGAATGGCTCGTATTTATATCCTCCTGAATAAATAAATAAATGTTTCCACAACGATCTCTGTATGCAAGGGACAAGGCTGATAACCAATATTGCCATGAAGAACATGTACCTGAACCATCACCTTTACCAAAACTCTCGACCAGGCAAAGAAGAAACCAGATGTAGACACATCCAGAAATGCAGCCGCCACCTTCTCTGGTCCTGCATGTATTTAAGATGGATGATGTGGAAAAGTGGCCTGTGGTCCAATGAATCGAAATTTGAGATTCTTGTTGGAAATCATATACACAACATCCTTCACTCTAAAATCCAGCTTGTTATCACTGCACAGCTCAAAAAACAACATCCGTGATGATATGGGTGGGCGGCGTTAGGGGGCATGGCATGTGTGACTTTGTGAAGCTCCATCATAGTGCAGAAGGATATAAGTACAAGCCATGCTGCCATTCAGATGACGTCTTTTTCAGGGTGGGTCTTTCAGCACGACAATGAACGAGATTCTGCAGACAGCATGGCTCTCAAGTAAACGAGTCCAGGTGCTAAACTGGCCTGCCTGCAGTTCAGACGGGGGTCATTCATTAAAAAAAACATTTGCCAGGGAACTATATAATAAATAAAAGTTGCGAAGGGAGAGCCCGTACAGCAAAAACCTAGTATCAGTAAGAATAGGAAACGTTTCACAGCCTCTACAGCAAAGAGTACTGGTGAAAGATTTAAGAGTTTAAGGGTCTGTTGCCAAATTCTCTGATTTGGTAGGGATAAATGTACCATAACTGTTTATGGAATAATCAAGCCTTTAAACAGACGTCATTAAATACATAAAGCTACTGTGTGTGGCACGTCTATAATGCATCTAATAAATCAACATCCCTTAATATCCTCAGCCACACGTATCTCTTATAAAGAGCAACCTTGACATTTTAGGGTGTCTGGTACATCATGTGAAGTCACATTAACGTCATGCTGCTCTCATAGACACGCCTATAACCTGAGGCTTATTCATCAGCCGTTATAAGGTCATTTGGAATGTCTCCGGTTCTGTGTGTGGGACATGGTAGGTACTGTGTTTAGTTTAAGAGGTTGATGGTTTATTGCTTCTCTCTTTAAACCTCATTCTTCTTTTCTTCACTCTCCACTGCCATCCTGGACTCAGAGAGAGGTAACGTGTTCTCTGTTGTGCTCATTTCGCTCTTAAGGGATTTCTGTGAATCCTAGATACATCACATTGGCGTACGTTTTCAAACCTCATACATATATATGCCAAATGTATGTACAGAATTTCCGCATGCTCTGTGTTATGTGTGTGGTATGTCTTGTGTCTGTGGTATTGATTTTTCTCTCTTGTTCTAAAGGCCACCTCATTTGTCTTTAAGGCCTTTGGTTGCTGTTCTGAACTCCACACGCTGCACCCAGCATCATTCTTTATTTGTCTAAATCGTTGCTGTTGTTTCTTTTTTTCCTAGGGATTTTGCGTATGTAGCCCGTGATAAAGACACTCGGATATTAAAATGTCATGTTTTCCGCTGTGACACGCCTGCCAAAGCCATCGCCACCAGTCTGCATGAGATCTGCTCTCGGGTGAGACACATCACAGACACACTCACGCCATTCAAGCCTCTCCAACTCTAATCTCAATTCATCTGTCTATTCTTAAACCTCCGTTTAACACTTGAAGATTATTTGGGGTTGGAACAAAATGAGGATAAATAAGCAGTATACTGATCGTACGTAAATATGAGCAGGTCCAGTGTGAATTAGTCCGGGGTGTCATTGTTTTGATGTGTAATTGAATTGTGATTGATCCAGTGTGAGTTTGTCGGTGTGTAATGTACTCATGATGTGTATTAGATCATGGCGGAGCGTAAGAATGCCAAAGCTATGGCCGGAGGATCACTGCAGGACAGAAGCCACGTAGGACTAGACGTCCCACTGCAAGGTAAAACACCAGAAAGCTCTTTGTATGTGTATGTAATATGTTAAGTGTATATGAAGTATAGGCTGGTTTAACGATGGAGTATCGATACAGTATCACAAAACATAATTGTGATACTCAAGTGTATTGGTATTTTTGTACAGCCCTAGTTTTCAGTATTATCATGTTATTGTTAAATTATACTGAACTTTTAAAAAAATAATAACATTAATACACTGGTATCACTGTCTACAATGGAATAGAATACAACTATATTGCTTATCTGTGTTGGATATTTGCCTTTGTTCTGTCTCTGTCATACAGACATCCGTATGTGCTAGGAATGGTTCAGGAGACTCATGGTTTTGTATTAGTTGTCACAAAGCTAATAGCTCAAACTCATTGGGAAGAAGATGACTTAGGACATGCACTGTAGCAGGAGCTTTCCAACACACAGCAGCCTAATACAGCTTATAGAGTTTTTTAGCCAGCCAAGGTTCTTTAGCTCTCATAGTTTGGTTCCCAAAAGAAGCCAAAATATGAAAAACAAGAATACTTTCAACCAAATGAATGCAGGCTTTTTCAAAGATGCTTTTGTTCACTCCAAGGCCTTTGTGTCTCTTAATTAAAAAAACTCTTCACTGTAGCTGAGGTATCCAATATGACCAGTGAATGGACTCTTGTTCTGAGTATTTATATAAATAAACTGTTTATAGTATTTATATGGGAAAAAAGAATAAATTGGGTTTTTGGGATACTATATTGCCCTGCACGTACTTCTTTGCCATAAATAGAGTTTATAAAATCCAAAGGTATCGTGAAACTTTAGTAAAACAATGTCTGAGGCACTGGGCAACATATTCACAACCATTTTACGTAATAGCTTTTTTTGTGAGGAAGCTTTTTTAGGTGTGGTGTCTGGTTCCCATCACCACCATCACTGGAAATAATGATTCAGTGAATTCCATTAAAATACAGCACTCTACATCAAACCACTCAGAATAACTGTATGATATCTAATTATTATGGAGAAACTTTGTGAAATTGGTGGAATGAAATGAAGGAACTGCTCCTCAGCCGGCTGTTCCATAAAACAAAAATCTAGCTGACGTTAGCTGTTCACTGAGCCATGTGATCACATTATAGCTGCCAACTGGCTGTTCGTTGCTTCCCCAGAAAGACAATAGCTGCAGGTGGTAGGTGTTGCTGTAGTTTTAGGTGGGACCACAATGTAACACAGTACATTAATTTTAATTGTAGGTGTTTAGATTACGTCTATGTAAATGTGTTTCCTGCAGTAAAACTGGCAGCCATGCCATCCTTATCTGCATGGGTGTCTGCGATTGATTTATTATTAGTTAATGAAGTTAATGAATTAGTTAATGACATGCTGTGTCTTTTACAGCAGAGTTTCCCACACCAAAGACGGAACTTGTACAGAAGTTTCAGGTGTTATACGTTGGTATGATGCCAGTAGCCAGACCCATAGGTAAGATCCATGCTCAATTTCTCTCTCCACACAAACACGCATAAACTTACTTAGTCCACTCACGTTGCTTTTTTTCCAGGCATGGACATTCTTAATACTGCAGTGGACAGCTTGATGACATCAACACCCCGAGATGACTGGACTCCAGTAATGCTGAATGTAGCTGATGCGACTGTCACAGTCATCAAGGAGAAGGCAAGAACAGTCTTTATTGAAACCTCAACCTGATTCTTTCACGAGAAATTTGTAGGATGGAGCTGAATATTTGACTCCACCCATTGTCCTTGTATGAGAGAACCTAATACAGCTCAACTGACCACTATTAATCTTAAATCATACCTCCCCTCAGTTCGGTCAGGCACCCGACAGCAGTGAACATCAAGCTAACGCAGTGCTAGACAGCACGCATCCCCAGGAGACAAGGCAACCGTGCCCCGTCATACTGGACTCTAAACTAGGGCCGTAGTGTATGCCATTTGTACCAGCATACGAGTTAGACCAACTGCATGAAGCCTATGCTGTGCTATTGCTCCTTAACCGGGTGCTAAGAGAGGCTAGCTGGCCTGGAAAGCGAAGCTGTGCTGTGTGCACAGCAGCACCCTGATGGGAAATCACCCACCTCGGAGCAAAGATTGGAATCTTCCTTTGTATGTTTATACCTTTCTTTTCCAACAACAGAGCCGCACTCGGAGGGGATAACCTGTACCGTTAGCCTTTATCTTAATATCATGCATGAGGAACACTTTTGTTCACCGTATCAGCACAAAGTCATTACCTGGCTGGGCTAATGACCTCATTTCATGTTTCAGGAGGAAGAGGAAGTACTGGTGGAGTGTCGCGTTCGCTTCCTGTCTTTCATGGGCGTAGGCAGAGATGTGCACTCGTTTGCCTTCATCATGGACACAGGCAATCAGCATTTTGAGTGTCACGTGTTCTGGTGTGAGCCCAACGCCGGCAGCGTGTCGGAGGCTGTACAGGCTGCATGCATGGTCAGTGTCTGGACATTGTTGATTTCTTTACAGTGGTGGTGATGGGAACTGGTGCATTCTAAGTAGAGAACTAAATCTCTGTGATGATTGCATATGACATCAGGTTGAACTGATTGTATATGAGCCTTCATTGCTTGTGAGCAACATGAGCCTCGTCGATTCTGTGGAAAACTAAAGAACCACCTCATACACCAAACATGTTTTCACTGATTGAAACTGTTCTCACTGTTCTCTTACCCATGTGCTGTGATTTTGAATCAGCCCCTTTACTCCGTCTCTCCTCTCTTTCTTTCTGTAGTTGAGATATCAGAAGTGCTTGGTCGCTCGCCCACCATCGCAGAAGGCATGCTCACAGGTGCCACCTTCAGACTCTGTGACGCGTCGCGTCTCTACCAGCGTCAAGCGCGGTGTTCTGTCCCTCATCGACACGCTCAAGCAGAAGAGACCAGTCACTGAGCTGCCTCAATAATCATACACACACGGTCACAGACACACACACTGACGTTCTTGCCCACACTCACATTCTCATGCATTCGGTCAGCATGCCTGGACCCCTGCATATGTGCTCTGCACTGGGGGGGCCAAAAAGGAAGATTAAACAAAGAATGGATAACATATCCAGAAGAGATGTGTTAATGCCAAGCCAAGACTCAAAACACACTCTTCCACATGCACACACACACACACACACACACACACTTCGGGCTGGTTTTTCCAGTTGGGTATTAAGTTTGGATCAGGGGCCATATTACAGAGAATTCCTATCTCTAGTCCTCAGTTAAGATCTGATGAGGTCGAGATACAGTATTGTGCGAGTTCATATTACAGAAGCAAAGCTTAATAATATTTAATAATAATTTAGGAAAGATATGTTGTCTTGCATCGTCTTATTTCAACTTAGAAAATCTAAAAAATACCAAATCAAGGTTAATAAAAAATTGTCCTGTCTGTTCCCAAACAACTGGCAATACTTAGAAAAAAGAAAAAAAAACTGAAGTTGACTATGAACTGGATAGTCAGCTCTTCAACTATCGATCTGCCAAAAACACATTCAGCATCACTCTCTTATTAGCATTATAATAAAAAGTCTGATGGTAGAAATGAAATGGTAAAACAGACACCACAGTGTTCAGAAAATGGTGTCTAATTAAGATGTGGAGTTGGGATAAGATAATGGATCTAAGAAATATTATTACCATGGTGTCTATAGTTAAGACTGAATTGAGTCTCACCGTCACACCTCTTATTAACCCGTCAGATGAAAAGTTAGATTGATTGTGATGAATTTTCCCAGACTAGGACCTCACGACTAAAGTGAAGTCTCTGTAACGCAGCCCCTGGACCAGACCTAACCCTACATGCGCACCTCTGATCCTTCACTACTCCTAACTAGTTGTGGATCTGCCTCCTTGTATCATGAACTGTCAGTCAAGATCCTAATCTGCATGGTTAGCCACACCTCTTCAGCATGATGCAAAACCGGCTCCTCCCATCTACAGAAACGAAATACCGGGGCCTCGGTGGATCTGACACTCCAGACAGATCGAAGTGTGTGTGTGTGTATGCGTGAGATACAACTGCTTAACCTCACTAGAGCTTCCTCTGTACAATCCCAACTGGCCGTAGTAGGTGCATGAATGCGTGTGTGTGTATGTATATGTGTACTGTATATGTGTAGATTGCTGCTGCTGCTGCTGCTTCATCAGAGCTTCTAAAGCATCTTTAGAGGACCTCTGAACTCCTACACAAAGCATGTGTGTGTTTTTTTTTTTACTTTCTGAGTCACTGCCTTCATCATCATTAGTGAAAGAATGGACAGAGGTATAGCAGGCCATTCCTGGCTAGTGGAGAAGAAAAAAAACTACCCTCTGTTTTTCTGTTTCTGGCAGCAAATATTGACTTGGTGTCTCAGAATATTGACTTGGTGTCTCAGAATATTGACTTGGTGTATGAAAGTAATGAGTTAAATTTCAAGACAGTAGTTCATTTGGAGTAAATAGGCATTAAGATGGGACTTGGTCCAAGACACCAAGTTTGGTAAGACTGTTGAAGAGCACCAGTAAGGTTGTATGACACTTGCTTGTCTTGACAAGTGACACAACCCTACATAAAGGCTTATTCCAGCAGGTGTCATCTGTCAAAGGCTGTTTAGCCAGCTTTGATCCAAATGACCTTATGTAGATGTAATTTAGCCTTATGAACCGTACCCTACAGTAAAGTGACAGACTGTTTGACAACACAAGTCATTATTTTGGGACACAAAGTGTTTTTGTGAAAGAGATTCCAAGTCAATATTTTGGACAAAAAGTAAATTTGACTAAATATCTTATTCTGAAATGCTATGTCAATATCTCTAATAAATATGTCATTATCTAAAGATGTTAAGTCCAAATTCTGACAAACTGCTGCCAGAAACACTGGGCATTTTTTCTCCAGCAGCTGGCAGGAATGGACTTTTACGAGTCATTCAGAGAGAATGAATGGACGCATGTGTTTAAGCGAACAAACGTCAGAAACTTGTGATGCTGAGCATTCAATGTGTAAATACAGATCAAAGCTTTCACCAAAAAGAGAGAGTAACTTAGAGCGGCTGTTTGGTTTTTAATGGGACTGTATTGACAGCCCCAGTTTGCTGGACTCCCCTCAGCACTGCTGCCTCAGAGCTGTGGAAAGAAATGTGGACGACCCCACCGAACTTGACACGCGCGCACACACACAATCCTCTCGATGGATCAGACCCCTCGACACTCACCCAGCTGTAACAGAAGGGGACGCCCCGAGGATTTGTCTGACTTGTAAGCTGCGGATGTGCGAATGTTCTGTTTCCACAGTGAAGCTGCCTTCACATGTCCTTTCAAACGTGGGCAGCTTAAAATGGTGTGGTGAACTACCAAGCCCGACTTTATAAGCTGGACTGCTCATTTTGCATGGGGATGGACTCAAGCCCAAACATCCTGTGCCCTCCCTTTAACTCATCATACTTGCCTGTGAGGTCGTTTTCGAGGGGCAAACACGCTGGACCTAAGGAACTCCTCGACTGAGCAGTGCCTCCAGGTGAACGGGGCCATATGCTGGACTGTGCTCTAACGTTGGAAGTGTGCTCTAAAGGCAGAACTGTGCTGAAAAACAAACACTAAAGAAATGAACTGTTTTAGCTCTGCGCCTTTGTCCCCATCACGTTCTCATCGTCTGGATCACCCGGCTTCTCACTCAGCATACAAGCATCTGTGAACTTGCTGCACTCTGGGGTTTGTAGTTTCCTTCTGCCATGTCAGCTGTAGACCTAATCTTGTCGCTCCCTTATGGTGGGGTTCTGACCAGTCACTCTACGTATGTATGTATGTATGTATGTATGTATGTATGTATATGTGTGTGTGTGTGTGTGTGTGTGTGTGTGTGTGTGTACAGTATCTATATATATATATATATAACATTTTGCGAACACTTATCACGTTATAAGCTATCTTTTTATTAATTTTTTTCAGATTCTCTTATTTTGTCATAGTTTTTTGGTTTCTGATATTATTTTGCCTTGGCACGTCTTGTGAACACGTTCTGGCCAAATGTATAAAATCCATTGTATGTGTTGTAGATAAACCAATGGACAAAAAGCGACGAGGAAAAAGCGCGAAAGACAGATGAAATTTATTTTATGGTTGCCTGTGGAAGAGTTGGTTATGAAGCCGTAAGTGTCTAATCTATGCATTCTTTTAGCTCTAAGGACAATTTGGGGAAAGTAAGAAGAACACGAAGGAGAAAAAAAAAAAAGACACATTGCCTTGCATGGCCTGGGACAATTTCAGAAGACGAAGGAGGAGAAGTAGTACTGAAGAGAAATGATATTTTTTATTTTATTTATTCGATTTTATATCGGTATATACTGGTTTCATTGTAATCTATTCTGTGCTCAGACATTCTCTTCACCGTTGCTCACGTTAAAACAAATCGCTTCAGTAGAAGAAAAAAAGAAAGAAAAGAGAAACCTTAAAAGTTAAAGTTAACAAACTTAAAATCCACAACCCTTGTACAGTCGCCCTGGTTAATCCTGGGAAGGTTCATGTTCACCTACAGAAGCTGCCACTGTTACCAGAAAACCGCTAGGACAGATACACTAACCAGATGCCAATATTTTAGCCGTGCTTTGCCTAAAAAAGCAAAAATGAAGAGTAACGTTTGCCAGATGTTACCCAGAAGGCCATTCAGACCTTCCTCACTGTTTTTGTTGCTGGGGGAAGTTGCTTCAGAATCTTTGACCCCCGTTAGCCCACCCTAATTTCCATTTTTCTGAATTGAGGGTGTATTGGGGTGTATGAGTGTACTGATCTTGAAATTAGGAAGGCACAGATATGGGACTTGTAGGCCAGCGCTGATATCCGGTATTCTTCATGTACATATCTGCGAAGGCCAGCGCTAATATCGTTAAATCTGATTGAATATGGTTTATCTGCTAATACCGCAGTGCAGTGCAACCCAAGCACACCCTCAATTCCTGCACTAATGTAAAGGAGAAAGAGTTTGGAATGACAATAAGCACTTTAGTTTAACTTCTACCCCTCCCTCCATTTCACAGCTCCTGTATGTTCAGTCTCTGCATTTCAGTGTTATTAATTAACGAGCCTGTTTCTGTTCTCCCTAGTGAACTCTGTAGGCCGAGAGTCATTCAAGTGCAGCATGCGAGTACAGAGATCAGGAGAGGCCTGTGCAGACTCATAGGATCATTTTCCTCGTTCGAGGCAGGGAGGTAGCTTTCGTTTTTTCAGCTGGGTAGTGATCTCGGGGCAAACGCACTCACGTACAAACACCTGCATTATTGTGGAAACGTTGGCTTCTTCTGCTCTACACTAATTTGTACACCATATTAAATGTAATCTGTTGTGAGAATAAACGGCATATCGAAACGATCGCTCACGTTCCTTTCACTTCATTTACGTCCTGTGCTTTCACCGATGCCAGTGATAGTAGGATCTTTACTCTAGTACTGAGGTCAATATCTTAATATGTTTAACATACCGGGTGGACTTTCTGACCTCACATTTCCGCAGTCTGTATTTACCATTAGGAAGTCCAGAATCGTGGTATGAATAACATTATTGACTGCTGTGTAATTAACTGGAGCACTCCACACAGCACTAGTGAACACGGCTCTGCTTTTACTACATTCATGGTGGTTACCTAGGTATTACATAACACAAGCAGAAGCATGTGAATAACATTTCTGAAGCAATATTATGCGTATTATGACATGAGATATGACACTAAATGACCTGGTACTGACATAAAGAACCTTAAACTGTAATAATGTCCAATTTCCCCTTTTTTTAACAAGGTTAAATGAAGTGTCATTTCCAAGTAATAGGCTTAGAATAAAGGTCTACAAGGACATATCTATTGTATTCAGTAAAAAACAGTGATGAGTTATAATACCCTTATGTCACTATCATGTCATTTACTTTAGCCTGTGTTATGCAACTGGAGGCATAACCTCTTCATAAACAGTCAGCTAGTGATTTATGAAAACTCGTTGTTAGTGCTTGTGCATGTGTTATAAGGTCTTTATGTAGATTGAATATTGTTTTTTCAGGTGCCCAGCTGCACTGATAACGACTCTAATAAGATCAGTGTCCGTTGGAGGGAGCTGCCTATCAAAATCAGCCTATGAACTGGTTCAGAGGTAGAATGGCTGGTATAAGAGACTGAAATGGGTTCTCCATCTTTAGGATGGAGATGTAAACCGGGATGTACAGCCTTTGACAGATCTGCGTATGAACTATGAAACAGTTGGAAAGTTCTACCGTTAAAGAGCCTATTTCACAGAAAACGACATTTTTATTAAGCTTTAATCAGCTTTAATAATAATAAGGTTTCAACTTCAGTTTTGAGATATTACAAATCAGAAGATTTGACTGTCTAGAGATGCCCGAGAGTCTTTTCTAGAATGGACCAATCACAGTATTAGGTTTAATGCTTTAGAATTTAAAATGCTAAAAAGGTTTTATCTTCAGTACGCTCTTCTACATTGTCTAAAATCTATTATCACAAATACATAAAATAAATTATAGGCAAATATAAGGTTAGCTGTTGGAGTGTAATACAACATAGTACACTGTTTTATATTCGTTTATGTTTGACATTTGCCCAGGCTTCATGAAATCACCTGACTGACTCAACAGCCACGATTGCAGACATTCAGCAAACAGTGATTCCCTTCACGAGTCCTACTGCTAGTGGCAGCACCATTGACAGACAGGTCCACCACGCAGGACTAGGCGTGGTGTCACTCCACCTCCACTGTAAAACCCTGCAATATCATCTAAACTAGCACAGTAAATGCTTACCTCCATCTCGTCCATTCTGCTCTTCACTTTGTGCCCTTCATCTCGATTTTACATCATTGGAATCTCATGACAACAAACTACCCATCTGTAGGAAGTCTGGTTTTCCCAGATTTGACAGATGAAATAAAACGATGCATCTCTTTGACAATCATGTATTACACAATATTAATACCTGCCCAGGTAAAAAAAAAATCTGGCTTGAATTGGACTATCTTGACGTATATCCCTACCATGATCGTTTCCTTGATGTCAGTGCCAAAGTCTCACTCCTGACCTTTCAGAGTCCCGGCTCTCAGAACGGCTGGTGGGCTGCGAGAGTCCACTGGAGAGGTAAGAACCAGTAGACGAGGAAGTGCTGGAAGCTTGCAAAACGTGGGAGGATAAGTCGGAGGTGAGGAGTGTGCGACTGCTGGAAGAGATGGGTGGAAGTACCACCCGTATTGATCTTACCACATCCTTGCCATAGTTCTCGACTTCCTGCTTTAGTTTAATCACCCCTTTCAGGTCCATTGCTGCTTTCTGGGGGGCGAACACTTCTTGTGAAGTCTCCTGCTGGGGTCTTCTTCTACTGTACAGTTTTTGGAGACCATTTGGTCTTGTGCCCGGTGGAGGAGCCGGTATCAGTGGATGGATGGTGGTAGCTGGTGCGAGAGTGTGTGCTCTTACACGGGTTGGTCTGTGTGTCGTTCGTCTCTTGCGCGATGGCCGTGATCTGTGTGCATTTGTCGCACGAGTGCCAGATTTAGATTTGGGTTTTTTCCGCTGGCTTCGTTTTGTTTTTGGACCTTTCGATCGGTGCCTTTGACCTTTCCTTTGCTTATTCACAGCTTCATTTGTAGCAGAGTTATCTGAATCTGATTCAGCGCTAGCTTGGCTTAGCGAAGTAGAGGCTTGATCTAGAGTGACATCAGTATGGTTAGCAGTTGTGGAAGCTTCATTTAGAACAATGGAGGAACAACTTGAATCATCGCCTGTTAAGCTACTAACAGACATACTGCCAGCTCTCATACGGGGAGCAGTAGCCTTAGGATACTGTTCTGGCACTCTATCAGGAACACCGAGGTCAGTTAGAAGTCCTGTGGTATCTGCAACAGCAGGTGGAGCGGGGAAGAGAGGAGGAAGAGATGCTGCTGCTCCTTTTCGCTTGTCTCCCTTTTTTCGCTTGACCTGGTCAGGTGGTTCCAAGGCTATCAGGCCGCCCAGTAGACCTTTGGCAGCAGCACGTGCCAGTATGTCCTGCACAGTTTCTGGTTCTGCTGCTTCCTGCTGTACATAGACAAAGCGTCTGTGATTAATTCATTTCAGAGTTAAGAAATGGTTAACAGCAAAGGGGAACCCTTAGAGCCTTCTAGGCCTTCAGAGATTCATCAGCAGAATGACGACAGAGAAGTAAACCAATTTTAATTGTTTTCCTATAGATGGAACCTAACCTGTAAAACTGTGGTAGCAGCTCTACAGCGCTAAGGCCAGTAGCTTAGCGCTAACACATTAGAATATAACATGAACAGAAATGAGTATCATCAGAGTTAGGTTTTATTTTTCCTCGTTAGAAACCTTAAGACTCAAACTAAAGGCCTAGCTCTGACTGTCGCAGTTCACCTATGGTTAATATAGACTGAAAAACAAAGGATTACTCATAGAACATAAAATAGAGGGATGAAACACTTTAAAGTGAACTGGCTAATAATACTTTACTATTATTGTGTTCTGGTTAAAGCCAAGATGTACGCAACCAAAATCTGGGATTTCTTTCTGATTAGGTAAATCGTGAACTTGTAGGCACACAGGATCCATGTACAGTATCCGGAGCAACTTTTCCAAGTCCCTTTTCTATGTGTTTAAAACTGAGTATTCCTTGTCCTGGGTAAATATTGTGTAAGCTACAAGCCTAATGCGTGTTGTCCCACCCAAATAGCTTTATAGCAAGAAGAAGCTAACAAGCAACCTGAAGCTAGCCTTGTATATACTATGGTATGGACGGATTCCCATTTAAGCATATTTTAATACCGTCACTATTCAGAGAAAAACATACCTCCTTTTTTTTTTTTACTTGTATGCATAATTTGAACATAGGAGCTGCTGTTTACACCGAGTGAACCTTTCATGATGAATGTACCAACAGAAATGGCCCAAAACCACAGTTTCATTGACTTGCATTACAATTACTGTAGGTTTTTGCCCTCTTCTGCAATGTTGCCATTTTGGAGGAGATGTTTGTATAATACAGGGACGTGTATTGAATAAATACGAGAGGAACTGGTTCGGTGTTGTATCAGAAGAATGTTACTTTAACTGGAGACTGGGTTTGGAACTTTGGAGCAGGGATGAAAACATTGTTGGTGGTCAGGACCAACAAAAACAAAAATGTATTCATCCACGATTCTTCGGAAATGTATCAAAAGAAAGTAATTGTACAACTTAGAAAGTATCCCCCTTCTTTCCCCCTGGTTTTCCCAGTTTTATTAAATGGCTAAAAGACACTGTTCCCCGGTTTTTATACTCTTTAGTGCTAATCCCTGATATAGAGCCACAAACTGGTACGTCTTGTAATTATGGGACAGGTTAGTGATACAGCATAGGAGGCCCATTTTCTTGCATGCATGGCTACTTGTAGGCCTGTGATGATTCGGTTATTTTATGGTGTGCAAAAGATGTGTGGTGTTCAGATTTTGAATGTGGTTAGTCCCAGGTGACAGAAGGTATATTAGAGAGATCGGCAGTGTCTGCACTTCCATCTGCAGACATTCAGGACCAGGCAAAGGGGCTATTGGGGGAACACTTAAACAGTCATTTTTTTGTGTTAGGGTGGTCAGATATTGTGAGATATGGATGGGTCAGATAGTCACAAAGAATAGCGTCAGTCTTACAAATACATATTAAACTGTATACTTCTGTGTCGACTGCTGTACAGACCAATCTGCTGAATAGAGTAGTTCAAACAGTGTAGAAACAAAGATGTGGCTGGTGAGTTCAGATCTCAATGTTTTGTCCAAAGGTGATGAAGATTAAGAATTGTCACTACTGAAACAGTATTTTTTGTTTTAATTGAAGTAATTTTTTTTCAGATGCTGACCCCCCTGCTGTTAACCAGCCCAAATATGTCAATATGTCATTTCAATTAATACCTGGCATCAACATATGATGATCCTTATGAACTCATGACATTCGTAATGTAGAGGCTAAAGCGACCTGATGCATCCCAGAACAGCAATGAATGACCTGATCACAGCACAGACCAAAGCAGCTGTATGATTATTTCTGCATCCTCTCTCCTGTTTGAACTCGACGTCTGTTAACATGTCCCTGTGCTGGTTCACATACTCAGCATTCATAGGGGATCAAAGTGTCTGTAAACTGGATCTACCTGTATTCAAACAGCTGTAACCACTAAACTATCAACAAACATCAACAGTAGAACAGCGAGTGCTGGTTCTGTTGGAATGAAGAAGCATTATACCAGCAAACTAGGTCAGTGAGAGACTGCTGGTCCGCCATGATGGCTGACAGAAAGCTTGCTGGCAGTACAAGACAACTTGACCAGAGCTGACTGTCTACTGCACCTTTGCACAGAATGCATGCATGTTAAATGCAGCAACACTGATTCTGCTTAAGATCGAAGTTCTTCCGGCCTCACTGGAGACACATTTGAGACTGTGGTAGTGCTAGGTAATAAACAGCTACACCACTATCTCGCTGTCGGGGTCATGATCAGACCACTCGAGACGAACTGTGAACTGAACCGTAGACGAACACACACAGAGACACGTACATCTCGCTTCAGCACGCAGATAAAACAGCCGTCAGCTGAATCCGACTCCTCCGGTCTGAAGAAATTCTCCTCTGTCTCATCCCTCCATCCTGTAGACACTATCCTGAAGAAGCAGAAAACACTCAGCATAGAACCACAGCATAGAGGCTTATGGAGTACACTGAACTTGAACAACAACAGAAATGAGTTTGTGTGTAATTGTTGACCTAGTGATTTCCATTCGGCCTACATAGGGAAAGGGCGGGGTGAAGCGCTAATGAATGAAAGGCAGGCTCTGTAGTACATGTTTAGTTCAGTTATTAATGTTCATTTTTACCCTAACATGAGAAAAAAACACAATACAACGCTGCTGGAAGACGCAATGATGGAATGTAGTCGTTACATCAACCATGAAGTCAAATTTATTTAGATGTTGTCACAAAGCAGCTTTACAGAGAGTCCAGGTCCAAGCCCCCTAAAGAGCAAGCCAGAGGTGGCGACAGGGGCAAGGAAAAACTCCCCGACTGCCAGAGGAAGAAACCCCAAGAGAAACCCAGACTCAAAAGGGAACCCATCCTCTTCAGGTCGACCATGGATATCAACAAGCAGAAAAAAGGGATTAGAGTTTATGATTATAAGGAGTGTGTCACGTCCTGTCTAGTCAAGCCCCTGTTTTCTCTGTTTGTCTCGTCACGTCCATGAGCCTTTTTTTGTCTTGTTCCATGTGCTTCTGTTTGCTTTGGTTTTTGGCTCCTCCTGTCTCCGCCCCTTGTCAGTCCCCTCACGTGTCCCTAGTTTGTAGCTCCGCCCCTTCCCAGGTGTTCCTTGTTAGTCTTTGTTCTTTTATACTCCCTGTAGTCCCCTGTGTTCTTGCATGGTATTTTGTCTTCCTGCCAGTCGTTTGTCTCCATGTCGGTCTGTTTTTGTAACCTGGGTCAGTGTTTCTTAGTGTTTTTGGTTTTGTTTGGTCTTATTTGTTTTGTTTATTAAATCCTTGCAGGATTATAGCCTGCCTCCTCGTCTTGACCCCCCCGTGACAGAATGAATAGAAAAGTGTTGAGTGTTCTTGAGGCAGGGAAAGAAATCTCAGATTTGTCTGTGATTAAATAGCTGGAAGTCAGCTTCCCTTTTGATAGCTTCTCTTCAAGTTTTACCATTCCACTTATCCACCATGCCACCTTTATTATTATTGTTATTATTTTCGATGGGGCTATAAATACGCACGGGGTGTGAGTGACGGGGATTCAAAGATTAGGAAGAGGAGCTCTGGTGCAGTGAATGTCTTGTGTTGTTGGTACTCGTGGAGGTGTTACATGGTATTAGGTCCGTTTCAGTCACAGATGATTACTTATGTGTCCAGGGAGCTTGTATCCCATTAACGTTATTGAGGAACTGAGGGGTCTGAAAAAAAGAAACTGCATGAAAAGGAGATGGGTGTTTGGAGAGTCCTGTTTTCCTAACTACAGGTAAATGTGTCTAGAGTGATGCCAGGAGAATCAGACTGTGTACTACAGATTAGGTTGTAAAAGGCTGAAGTTAGAAAGCTGAGTACAGAAGAACAGCCTGCCCAAGAAATCATGAATAACACGGCCAAAATGAATGTAAGCCAGCCAGCCAGCCTGCATGCACACCCATTTGTTACAGACAGACTCATTTGGTGCATTTGCGCATTTGGTGTTCCCAAAACATGGAAACCTCAAAAAAGTCTGACGCCTGTTGGGAAACGGTAACTCAGCAGTAAAGAGCAAATGTTGTCTTTCATCATGGTGGATATACGTTTCCCTGCATGTTAAATAGGCGGGTAATTGCCACATGAGGTGTTAAAGGCTTTCGAAGAACCGCAACATATTATTTCCTGGATTACAGGACTTGCTGTTGCCATGGTTACTGACACTTTTCAATCGGTGGAAGTAGCGATGTGTGACGGGAGGGATTCTGTTCGGCTTCTTTTAGAGGAGGTTAGAGGCATAGTCGGTCTGAGATAAGCAAGTCTATTTGAGATTAATAAACCTCCACCAGGTGGACTTTACGGCAGCTGTGTGATGATGTGTGTGTGATGCAGTTTACACGATGCAAATTGCTGACATATAAACTTCCATTAGCCACGTTAGCCTCGTTAGCAAGGCTAAGCAGTAAACTTCACTCACCAGCAAGGTAAAGACCTGTTCACACCAAGCATGTGTTTTTCAGGACACTACTATTTTTAACACAGTGGAACCTTCACATCGGACTTGAATGGGGAATGAGGAAGAAGGAATGGAGTCCTCCAGCGACGATTCCCCAGTCTTTCAGTCCACGAGGTCAACCACAAGCAAGGGGATACGCATTTGCTTGCATGTTACAAAGCTCTCAATCAGTCAGCCTGATTTTTTCCAAAAAGGCCATGAGGTGATTCTAATCATCTGAACTGAATATTACTCTGAATTTTGAGATCATGACTATTTTTCATCTGTATCACAACGTCATTTCTCATGTGATGTCAACAAAAAAGTTAAATGATTACATCTCTCTTTGATCTCAACAGAATTCGAAACAACTACTTGAAATCACAAGACAATTAAGTTGTTAAATTTCACATACTGAATTTTCTCTGTAGACCAAAATTTAATTTTTAGTGGATTGTTGAAACCTTGTTCCAGGGATAGGGATAACGGGCTGAACTAAACAGTGATTAAATCCATAAACTAGCCAATCTTTTTAGTGTCATGAAAACTCTATTAGAAATGATGATTGACACAGAGTAAGACAAAGTTCAGTAGTTAGGACTGGATTAAAGTATTTGTTTGGACGTCTCCCTAGGGCTAGTACAGGAAGGTTATTTAGGTGGGGTTAGGTTTAGGCTACTAGTAGTGCTGGTTAAGGTACGTTTAGAGTTAAAGTTAGGGAAGTAGTAGTTCTGGTTAAGGTTTGGGTCTCCAGGGAATTAATGGAAATATATGTAATACCCCCACATAACGAGTGAGTGAGTGAGTGAGTGAGTGAGTGTGTGGGTGTGTGAGTGAGAGTGTTGAGTGTGAGTGTACCTGAATGGCCGTAGCTTTGGCCTGACAACTGCGTTCTCAAGTGCTTTCTTCACCAGCAACTCGTTTTCTTCTGCATACACTGAGCATGTGCAGTAGACCACAGTGTGCACCTTGGGAACTGTAGTTCAGGAGATATGAGAGAATAGAAGATCTGTTAAATGCAGCTGTAGATACACACAGACAAAGAACTGTGTGTTAAAAATGTACAAGAATATTAAAAAATGTATTTGGTATAAAAACTCAAAGCTTCCACAAAGCTTCAGTAAAAGCTGAGGTGCTTTATTTTTTCTAGGAGACACAGAGATAACAGAGAATGGCCTGAGAAAATAGGATGAGAGAATTACTCTGGGGTAAAAATGTGATTCAGAATCTCTCCCATGCATATACACCCACACATACACGGTGAGAAGAATTTGATGGAAAATCGCTCTTGCATTGCAGAGTGAAAATATATAAGCTCTCTCTTTTTACATATGCATGTGTGAGGATATTGCAGAACAGTCTGATCCTGACACTGGGGCCACCAGGAGGCGTCGTGAGCAATGATGGGTTACTAGTTATTTCTGTGGTGGTATTAAACGCCTCACAAAGGGACCTTTGAGGTAGGGGTCTGTGCACGACTGGATTTTTGAAGCCAACTCCTGCTAGAATTCGTCCTGCTCCTGCCCAAATAATCAGCAATGCTTGTCCCATTTCAGCACGCAGTGTAGAATTTTCGGCCGACTCCCGCCCGCGGTCCTGTACGAGGGTAAATGCCATCAACATCTGTGTCTGACATATTTACAGATAAATGATTTTCTCCTGGACCGGCCTGAAATGCCTGCCATATGTCAAACCTGACTTCAGTTGGCTTAACTCTGGTGTATTCGACTTTAGCTGAGGCCAACTGACCATCTTAAGGTAGCATAGTAATGCTAATATTGTTCGACTGCTGCGCTGCTTTGAGTTTATTACCTTCTCATTGATTATTTAACTATTTTTTTATTTATGCTAATTGTGCATGCTTATTATTATTGTGTGATTATCATTATTATACTGTTCATATAGACTGTTCATTCTTTTGCAGGACTTTTCTGCATGTATATTGCTCTCCCGTTCCAGCACACAATGGATTGGATAAATGCTTGCTCCTGCGGATGACAGAGATTTAGATCCAAACTAGTAGGGACATGGGTATAGGATCTCAATGAACATGTGGAAGAAAACATTACCACATATTACCACCAGTGAAGTTAGCATCAGTGCCTCTAGGCTGGCAAACGCTGGATTACTGTCGGATAACACACTGGACGTCAAAATAGTTGACTGTGCTTAGACGTGCCTCCCAGATATGTTAGGACCACAGAGGCGTAGTTTACTCTCTGTCTGGCAGTGCTGACATTCCATTCCATTCAACTCGAGTTGATAGGTCAGTAAGTTTTTCAGTGTGTTGAATTTTGTTGGTCAGGTTGTACTGTCATATAATCCCGAAACTGACACTGAAATGTTCTATTACGTAGGCCAGATGGAGTGTTACAGTAACTGTCATAATACCTATATGATCTTCAGTTAAGCTTAAGCCAGGTAAGAGGGCCCTCTTGTGTGCTTGTGTGATGTGAGGACTGCTTGTATCCCCACTGTACATGAGCGTATCCGTGTGTCTTACATGTTAGTGCATGGCTGAGATCTTGCATCTGTTTAGCCACCAGTGAGTCCAGCTTGGTGTCTGAGATGATGCCCTTAGACAGACCGTATAGCAGTTCCCTGTCTGGTGAGAAGCACACAGTAGCTTAGTCCCTCACATCTCATATCTGCACTTCGCAGCCACATCATTAGGTACACCCGTTCACCTGCTAACTGCTAATCGATGCACCTAGGCATGTAGAAATTTAGGCCGAGCATCAGAATGTGGGAGGAAAGGTGATTTAAGTGACAATGAACTTGGCACAGCTGTTAGTACTGGATGGACCTCATAGAAAAAGAGAAACTCAAATAACCACTTATTTCTAACTGAGGTTTGCAGAAGAGCATCTCTAAATGCACAGGACATTGAACATTGAAACGAGGGGGCTACAGCAGCAGTAGACCACACCATATGCAACTTATGTAAGCTAAGAACAGGCAGCTACATTTTGCATGGACTCAAGAAAATTGGACAGTAGCCGAGGAATCACATCGCCTGGCCTGGTGAGTCCCAATTGCTGCTGTGACATTCAGATGAAAAGATCAGGATTTGGCACATTGGAGCTGTAGGATTCATCCTTCCAAGTATCAACAGCTCAGGCTGGTGGCGACGCCACCAAGTACCTGAGTATTATTGCTCATCATGTCCATCTCTTTATGACCCCATCTTATGATGATTACTAACAGCAAGATAACGGACCATCTCAAACTGGTTTCTTGACCATGACAATATCTTCACTGTACTCATAAGGCCTCCACAGTCACAAAATCTTAATGCAGTAGCGCACCTCTGGGATGTGGCCAAACAGGAAATTCGCATTATGGACAAATCTGCAGCAACTGAGTGATGCTATCTTGTCATTATCAACCAAAATCTCTGAGGCACTAGCAAGGTGTACCTAACGAATGGCCTGTAAGTGCATTCATTATATCAATATAGACACAGATTAGCAATAGAGTGTAAACAAATTATGCAGAGAAACATACATACATACACGTATAGATGTATGTATATACCGTGTATTATCAGCTTGTTTTCTTTGCCGTACCTCCGTCCTCGCAGAGGATGTGCTCTATGGGTTTACTAAGCCCAGATGCTGTACACTGCGGCAGCAGCAGAATGACCCGAATCTTCTGGATGCGCGAGTCCCATTCGTTCAGCTCAGCAAATTCATCTGAGAGAACCTGCACATCTTCACAAACAGATGACACGCTCATTAGACAGGCTTAAGGGACAGGACTAATGTTCCTAATATTCAAACAGTGTGGCTGGTGAGCATACCCCACCCCAGCCCCCAACTTCAAACCCAAAGGCTATGAACAGTACTGCTCTTGAAATTTTCATGATGTCTTTTGATGCCCAGAATTTAGATACCTGGCCAGTGTTTTTCTGTTTGCTTAGACTTGCTTTAGCCATAGCACGTCCCAACCAATTCCCCACTTACTGTTTAAAAGCTATCGGCACACCCATAAAACAGACAAACTGGAACTGGTCACGTTTCGTCCCTGTATCTTAGTAATAGAGAAATAATGTGATAAAAGTCATATTAAAAAGAAAACAAACCCCAACAGCCAGAGCACCAGTGAACTCTGCATGCTCTCTTACTTTTGCAGCCAATTTTGGCGAGTGAAGACTGTAGCCCCTCCCGATCGTCAGGATCAGCCCCACAGATGTGGACACGAACATGACAGGCAGAAGCATGGACTGCGACATGCGCCACAGTCTGAGCAGAGAAGGACCCCACCATCAGAATATCGCCGTCTTTTGCCAGCAGGGGATGGACCGTAGCTGCAGCCAGACTGCGGACCTTAGCCTTTAAGAAGCAAACACAAACATCTATCCAACACACTCAGAGTGAAGTTCGTGTGGGCCGGGTGAAAAACCCAACCTTGTACCATCGCTCAAGTTTCCTGCATAACTGTTCCCCAGTTTAGGTCAGTTTTTGACCACATGATCGCTCACAGGATGACTTTAGCACACCTGACGGACACCACAAAACACCCATTAGACCCCCTGCAGTTTGAATATTTGGGTCAACAAGTCTGTGGATGATACAGTGGCCATTCAATACCTCAACCAGCCAATGCCTTATGCAAGAATCCTGTTCTTGGACTAGCTCTAAACTTACTCGTGTTGGCCTCCACCTGTCACAGGAGCACCACACAGGCAGTTCCTCCCAAGTAGGTAAGTACTTCAACAGGCATTCAACTTCACTCACTTGTGTTAGCTACTGAACCTAATATTTAAGACCATTGACATGTACTGGGGCAGGCCCCAGCTTCAGGATGAGCTGATATACCTACCAAAAAAGTGAAGCTGGTAAAACATTATTCTTCATCTTCTTGTACGGTTTTGGCTGAAGTATAGGTGAAAAATGGATTTCGAAGTGGACTAGGATGCAACACTGAGTTGGTTTAGCATACAGTATGATACAGGTTTCAACACAGACTCATCCTAGAGTTTAATTAGGGATGTCAAAAACGTTCAATATCAGCAGCCTCAGATCCACATCATTGCAGCTGAACTGTTTAGGTTAGGTCACTGTAATCTGTCAGTTATTAATAACGTAAAATCACTCCGTTTTTAAATGTGAGCATAGCAGGACTTCATTTTCAGAATGGCAATTTTATAGTGTGAGCAGATGATCTGGTTTCCCTTACAATTCTATGTACACACTGGTACACAGTCTGAACAAGTAGCTGTTGTTTAGTTGAACTATGTATGTAATGCTTAGTTATTTGTTAGTGGCTCCAACATAACATCTGCCAGTTTTTGCTCACACATGATGTGGTTGTAGAACATACATTAATTGCACTATTCTACCATCCACGGCTCGACTTGACTCTACTCTACTGGCACCAGCTACTTTGTTTTCCAAAGCTGATATAGAACCCCCTCAATGTAGCTGGCCATCATAGTGACGCTGCATGTATTTTGTTTAGAAGAGACTGATGGCAAGAAGATACAAGAAAGAAAAACACCAAAGAGTTCAGACGACAAAATGATTACGGATGCTCATGGATGATGCAAGAGACTATGATAATTTGGTATCTAGTAACAACAGTACCTGGTAAAAGGTTTGTCTAATGGAAAACCATAAAAGGCAAGTAGAGTTGAATAGGGTTGAGCCGGTGGTGGAAAAGCAGGAACCACTGGAGCTGCAGACTCCAGTGTAGACACTACATGTATAATTTACTGCTTGTTGCAGGTTATAAACAACGGCCACCATTATAGCGCCGCTACTTCAGTGGAGTGAAAGAGGAGAAAATGAAACAAAGGATCAGAGCTGTATCGAGCTCATTACCAGCTGATCCTTCACCCAGTGTCCTATCACAGGGCCATTCCTTTATTTAAAACCTCTGATAGTAAAATATACAACATTTTCAGACATTCAAACTAAATCTATTGTGAGACTTAATAAGACTTGGGGTTTCATTTGAAATTTGCATATAATAAAGACTATAGTCGTGTGTGTGGTGTCTTATAAGGGAGAGTGTTACATGTGTCTGTGAGTGAAGAAGCTTGATAGGTATATGTGTAAATGCGTGTGTTTGAGTCTGACCTGTATTATTAGACTGTGATCTGTGAGCAGTAAAGTCTCGTCCAGCTTTTGTTGAGCTTGCTGGGAAAAGAGTAGTACGTCAGGACAGTGCATGTCTGTACAGAACGCATCTCCCTCCAGATGATTGCGTGGCTCCACCTGGACAAAGCTGGCTGCCCTTAGTGTCTCACACACTTCCTCCACACTGTGGAAACAGAGGACGCGCATAAACACACACACACACACACTGACTCTCAGTCCACAGGGCTGTGAATAAATTGCACTTTTGTGCACTTATATATGTCTGTGTATTGTTCACTCTAGGTATCAGCACTGACCCTTGTTCGGGCAGTGTCTGAGCTCAGGGTGAGTTTTGACTCTGACGTTCTTTTACAGGCTGGAAAACATTATCCGACGGAACACTAAGCACAATTGTAAGTCGCTCTAGATAATTTGACCCTAAGCTTTGACCCTAATTATTGGAATTTTTGGAATTTCAGTATTCATTTTGGAATGAGATTCCCTGCAAAGTGGTGCTCAGTTTTTTTTAAAAACAAGAAATGTTCCATACTAATAAAAATACATTTGAACACAATCAAATGCATTATAAAGTTTGACTTAAGTTTACCTTCCAATTTCTAAATTACAGACATTTCCATCAAAATATATTCCATCAGTGTTACAGAGAAACAAAATGCATAAATGGAGACGCTTTCAAAAAAAAAAAAAAAGGATGGGTATTTTATGAACCCACACCAGCACAAAATATTTCTAACCTAATTTATTTTTATTAAAAATGTTTAAGCAATATTACATTCTACAGAATTAATTTGGTTGCAGTCCCACAGTAAAGAATTACCATTTATAGGATACTTTCTATAGAGAGCAGTCTGTCCCAAACACTAACCTCTAAATGAACACTTGCAAAATAAATAAAACAAAATAAAATAAAAATAAATTAAATTAACACTGTCCCACATTTTCATGAGACTAAAGCAGTGTTTTGCAACCCTTGTCCTGGAGCCAGGCTGCTCTGCACATGTTAGTGCATTCCCTGCTCCCAACACACCTGATTCAACCAGCTCTTTAACAAGCCCTTTCAGTGTCACAGGGGGTGTGTTAATGCAGGGACTCTAAAATGAGCAGGGCAGGGTGCCTCCAGGACCAGGGCTGAGAAACACTGCACTAGGGTATAATTGAGCTACTCCAGGCGAAATGATTTCAGTCTCAATGGATTTTAAGTTTTGACATTCAACTAGTTCAGTAGAATGACACACATACAGTAGGTTCAGATAGCAGGAGGTGAGTCAGCCTCTACAGACGAAACCTGACTCATTTTCTCCCAGCAGGCGAACGATAAAATCCCAGACTCTAACTGGTTTTGCATATGACATTTTGCCCGTGTTGTACTTTGTGAAGCTGTTTATAGACATTTGCATTCATTCATTAATTACACGATGGTCCAAAACAACCATAACCACTACAGACTACTACGACTGTGTAGCTATACTGTCACACTGTACAGTCCTGGTGCTGTAGTGAAATAGTAGTGTGTGCCCACCTGGTCTTAAGTGTGTTGACCCAGACACACAGTGGTAATTTTTGTCCTCTCCTGTGTTTTTGTCTCACACTCTTTGGCAAGATGTCATCAATGGACTGCAGGTTCTGCTTTATTCTACATCGAGCCAATGAAGCTGCAAGCTTAGTCCTAAAACTAACACACACACACACACACACAAACATACACACACATAATTACTTCACTATTATAATAAATATTAGGTCATACTTCTATATGACATACGTTAGCATAGCAACACGACTTTAGCACTCTCCATTAGTATAAGTGCAATGCTAACGTAGCAAATTCTTAAACTATTAAAGACTGTGTCAACACAGGGCCTTCAGGTGTTTAATAGTGAAGATCTGGCACAACCAAGTGTTTACCAGTGTTACATTTAAGAAGTCTAAAAAACAACTCGACTGACAGTCTACCGATAAGAGGAAATGGATGCAGTTATGACAAGTCTTAGACAAATTAAAAAAAACTTGCCATGGGCTTTAGACTCGCTAGAAAGACTTCGAAGACATAGTGTGTCCCGTATTTCTCAGTGGATGTTACAGAGTTTTCTACAACTACATGAACAAAAGTGAAATACTGATTCTCGGTACTAAAACTCAAGAGAACAATGCTTTATGACAAACTTGGTTCTTTAGCTGCTAATATAAAACCTGAAATACCAGGTCGTGATCTTAGACTCTGAGCTCCGTTTTATCCCGCATGTCAACTCAGTCTCTAAAATAGCCTTTTATCATTTAAGCAATATTGCTAAAGTTCTAAGTTTTTTTTCTCAGAGTGATGCAGAGAAACGTGTTCATGCGAATGTTACAAGCAGAATTAGAAGAACCGTCTATCCCCTGCAACTCGTGCAGAATGCAGCAGCTCGGATCCTAACAGAAAGTAAAAAGAGCTCACATCCCTCCTGTTCTGAAAGAGCTGCACTGGCTGCCTGTATCTATTAGAACAGACTTCTTGAGTTCTGCTGCTGGTCTATAAGGCTCTGAATAATCTAGCACCTGCTTACATCACAGAACCTCTCTCTGTTTATATATATAAATATACACACTTCATCATCATCATTATTAAGGTTAGCTAGCTTATCTGACTAACATTAGCATCCAGTGGTAAAAGCTGACAAGCAGCACAGAAACACAGTACAGGCTCAGACCCAGGCGCAAAATTGATACCAACGTTCATTGGCTGCCATCTTTGCAATGTTGCTGGGTAGTTACTTCCAGCCTTAGGACCGACTACTTTCTCTTTGGATGATAAGAAACCAAAATACTCAAAACTGAAGGTCAAATGACTCCCAAAAGCAGACTGTTCTGATTGTCCAGGCTACTATGCTTATGGTAGGAGGGCATTCCCCGCTAGTGCCTTAGTCTCATTGACCCTTCTCCGCTCATGGGCTGACCAGCAAAAGCATTGGCTTTTTTCTTAAAGGGCTAGACTTTCTCTATAAACAAGCTTTCCCATCCACAAGTTAACCAGAAACCGGTCCCCTCATTTACAGTATAACGTCTCTATTGATACGTCATGCCTTAACAAGTGGAGGGAAGATAAATGCTGCAAAAATTCAGAACTGCTGCCTGCTCAACTTGGTGGGTGTGTCAAAAAACATAATGATTGACAGCGGTCCTGTGGCAGCGGGGAGTAATGCTGCCCTACATGCAAAAGGCTGAATCAGTGAGGTTCAGTTTGACATGTTTGACTCTGAAGAACAAGAATCTCCCCTGATGGAAAACAGCCCACTTTGCTCTTCCTGGCTGGTCTCTGAATGGAGAGTAAAAAGTGCCACGCGGAGAACAAGCTGTCTGGCTGTCATTTCAGAGACCCTATGAACTAATGTTCCGAGTACTCAGACCTTCATCTCAGGAGCGATATGGCACAGACATACTGTGCCTGATATTTTGAAGCTCTGCCGCATTATTAACAGACTTCAGGTGGCTTTAAGATTAGGACATGGCGTTCATATATACCTGAAAAGGCTGCTCTCCACCCGTCTCACTTCCTCTACAGGCACAACCCCGTCTCTGGCCACTGACTCTCTGGGCTGGAACTTCCTGTCCTGGAAGTCGTAGAGCATCACCACCACGAGGGACATGAGGTCATCTGGCTGCAAATACAGAACATAAACATTCCCCCAAGGCCATGGTGTAACTCGGAGATGATTTCAGACAGCAGTCCGGGTAAAGGCAATCTCACCATTTGATGAGCCGGGCAGAAGCAGCTGTCAATCAGCACGTCCTCCAGTAGCTCTTGGACTGTGAAGAGATGATAGTGGTGATAATTTAGCTGCCGCTGAATCTCCAACACAACTGTCTATGTACTAGTGAACCCAGAGGGGCATTTGCATTCGGCACACTTGAATATTTCCACCTACAAACAGTTCAGGAGAAAAAAGTGCATTTGATCATTTTCAGACCAGGAGTTACGTCCATTTGCACTCTTTCCTGCCACGTTCTCAGCGTGATTCCTTAGCTTGGCGGTTTTACCCTGTTTACCCAATTTTCCACTTACCCCAGATGCAGTCCTTTGGCCAAGATATTTTTGGAAAGAGCTGGAACTTTGAGGCTAACAAGCACTAGAACTCAATAGTCACCCAAATAGCTTAAATCGCTCCTGCAGATATACACCACCCCAAAACTACTTTCAGTCCACTCAAACCACATCCAGGTTGCATGAAGGTTGCACAGGTGTGTGGATGTGGTTTAGTGCTCGGTATGACTTACAGTGAGCTTTAAAAATGAACAAATGTTTTGCCACGTCATGCAACACCAGGGCTGATATTCACAAAGCAGGACTGACCGTGAATCAGATTCCTCCATATTTATAAAGTCAGCAATACTGACTCTAGATCAGCACTTCTGTTCCGGAGATGGCTGCCCACAGTGGTGTTTCGTTTTTATAGTTCACAGTAAGTCATACTGTGTCCCAAACCACAATGAAGACCTGGACGTGCTCGGAGTTGGTTGAGAGAAGTTTTGGTGATGCATTTATTATTCAGAATCAATTTGGGTGTCTATTAAGTACTAGAGCTTGTTAGCAATTAGCCTTGTAGGTCCGGTTCTAAATTAAAAGTAAAATGTGTGTCTCTAAAAATGTTTATATAAATACACCTGGGGAAATCTGTATACCTTCAATTACAAACCATTCCCATAATTTAACACTGGGTCATGGAATTAGACTAAAGTACCAACTTCTACTTTGTTAGAAAGGCAGTGTGTGCACCACTGCCTTAGGGCGAGCGATCTTAGGGTGTTTTCACATTGGTCCCAAATACGTCCACGCCCAGGACCGCTTCTGGGCCTGTTTCAGGGAGGGGTTTGTTATACTGGTTTATTTTCAGACACAAGAATCCCATGGATGGAATTCCATATGTCACTTTTTTGCACATACTTTGCCCATTGGCTCATCTGTATTATTTTTCTGAGAGAAGAGTAACTTCTCTGGCTCTCCATCACCAGGCTGAAAACAGCTTTTACACTTATTCCAAACTCGCAGATTCAACAGTCCTGGGGATGGAAAAATAACTCTCAGTTAGAATGCCACATTTTGTTTACATTTTCCCCTTACAGAAGTTATCCGAATTTGTCTGATCCACCTGTGGGCAATATCCTAGAATGTGTTCAGGCCTGGTATGCAGCTGGGTCTTTGGCCCCGATCTGGCCCACACACTGTAAAGTAGGTATGACTGAAGAGTGTAAGGCTCTTCAAGAGTGTTCGTTTGAGTCTTAGTTCACCTCAACGTTTCAACTGGAATTTCATTGGATTTCATAAATATTCCAAAGGCTCTTCGGTATCTTAAGGAACATTCATGTTTCACAACTAAAACGAGGAATGGGGACACATTAGCTATTCCCTAGACATTCACGATTTCCTGTAATTAGTCCATCCTTCCTTCAAGGAACCAAATAGATTCGTCGCCATGGTATTTGGTGCCACCAGACAAGTAGGAATTGGGTGTGCTGTGCAAAACATCAAAAAGCTTCCTCAAGCTGAAATGCTGGGGGAAGCAAATTCAGGCGAGAGGTGAACGAGAGAGAGAGGGAGGGAGGGAGGGATGCGGAAGAGAGGGGTGCTGAGGTGATAAGCCTGGGCACGGAAACATGCAGATTTAGGCAGGAGCATCCCAAATGACTTACGCTGTTCAATAATGCAGAGGAAGAGGGAGGGAGGGCTGAGAGATGAAAAGAGAGAGAAGGAGAGGGAGGAGGAAAAGGAGGAAGGATAGATAAGAGGGCATAGATAGGAGGGCTATGGGACTTTGATCCGACACAACACTGAGGCTGCTCAGAGCTCCTGTCCTTATTAGGGTGGCCACTTTGTAAACATTAAAATTTAATCGTACTTCAGCATTCGCTTCAGCACAGTCACCGGAGTGTGTTTAAAGCAGATCGGGAACAGCCACCTCCCCAAAAAACTGAACACGGGTAATAATAATTAGTCTCCTCTGTGATGTTCTGCGGTGGAAATGAAAGAGGAGGAGGAGAACCACAATGCCTACACTGAGCTCCTCTCCTGGACAACCAAGTTTTGCCTTTTGCTTATCAAGATAACTCTTTTTTGATCCCTAGGAGAAATAAAATAAATAAAATAGTACTGGTTTGGCACAGCATTCCCCTCCATCACCTCCGTCAGATCTGCTCCTTCAATCCTGTCAGTCACATTTATCTTCCTCTTGCATCTCCATCACTAACCTCTACCAGGTCTGCCGCCGGTCTCCTTCACCTTCTTTCTGTCCTTCTCTCATCTCCATCACTAACCTCAATTAGATCAGCTTTCTGTCTCCTTCAGTGTTTTTCTCTCACTCACTGTTCTCATCACTAACCTCCATCAGATCTGCTCCTTCAGTCCTGTCAAGTCTCCTCCAGCCTCTCTCTCCCTCCTCCTTCCTGAGTTCAGTAATACGTTCATGTATTAATCTCAGGTTAAGATTAATCTTTTTATAAATGTTATGACAGTTTTTCTTTGACAGAGTTTCTGAATCTTCATTTCCACCTACACGCTGAGGACCAGAAGATATAACACTGTTTCATTATCAACACTGTATGGCCTTTTTACTGATGTTAACTGACTGGAAACAGCACTGTATACTATAGACTGGTGTCACCGTTTTCAAATACTGAAGAGAAATATAAAAATGAAGAATATAAGGAGCTGGCAGTGAGGTTATGTCTCTCCCTGTCCCTCGTTCACAATCTCACTGTGCAGTGAAGTTAGCTAGTTGGCTCGTCAGCTAGCCAGATAATGTTAGCATTAGCATAACGTCTTTTCTTTACTTCACAGGCACCAAAAGTTAGCGAGCCAACAAACAACCAGACCGAAGGTATACTGACACTAATTTACCTATATATACCTATATAAATATATACTAAATATATACTAACTCAATAACTCTTCACTGCTGAAACGTTTACGGTGTCAGGCATTTAGTCAAACTCCTGTAATCGGTTTCAGCAGCCGTCGACCGACGACAGCGAGTAAAGCCACAGGTCCCGCCCCCAGGTCTCTCATGATTGGCTTACAATTTCAGTGGTCGAATATGATTGGCTTACAACGCATGTCGTCTGATATGGATCCTCGCTCTATCAGAGGCAGCGCTGCAGCATAGCAGCAGCAGCGCCTCCCCCAGGTGGCGCCCTGCCATTACAACGTCTGCGTCTCAGTTGTGTACTACACACAAACACTATACACCACATACTATGTTTGTGGTTGTAATCGAAATGGCGCACTACTATACTGCACACTTGAGTAGTATGTACTGCACACCCTGTGTGTGGTATACAGTACAGTAACAAGTTCTGACCTACAGTGTAGTATACTAGTACAGTTACATGATCAGCTACCTTACATTTACCTAAGAGCTGTTATTACTGTATCCACTGTTTAGAGCTAGCTGCTGCTAACGCTGCTCAGTTCACCTGGACTACGGTTAGCCTAGCGGTTAGCTACCCTCGGCTATTACACTCTTAAACTGAACCTCTAAAGCAAGTTCATCTTTTATTAATCTTCAGACCTGTATATTTTAACTTTCTGAGGCTCATTCTGATTAAAACACATCCCATTACAATCACTACACCCACATTTACCTCAGAGCTGTTATTACTGTATCCACTGTTTAGAGCTAGCTGCTGCTAACGGTGCTCAGTTCACCTGAAATACGGTTAGCCTAGCTGTTAGCTACCCTCAGCTATTTCACTCTAAAACTGATCCTCTAAAGCGAGTTCATCTTTTATTAATCTTCAGACCTGTATATTTTAACTTTCTGAGGCTCATTCTGATGAAAACATGCCCCACTACAATCACTACACCCACATGTATACTCAGAGTTGGCTGTGTTTTGCTCCCCAGTGTTACCCACCGCCATTCTCTGGCTGAAGCAGGCTGAGAGCTGGTGAGGCTGCGGTGCAGTGCATGATGGGATACCGTACACCATGAAGATAGCTCCATCCGTGTACTAGAAACTCTGACTGGAGTAAAACACAATCTGGGTATCCTAAGTGCGCTACAGCCCTTTAGTTTGGTCACATACTACATACTACATACAAATTTGAGGTAGATTTAGTACAGTAGTGTGCCGTTTTGCATACAGGCAATATTAGCATACTACATCGTTAATTACAAACAGGAAGTGATGAAGCGCACATCATACCGAGCTCGACTCTGAAGGCTTAACTGGGTATTTTTTTTATTTGGGTTCACATTTATACACCATTTGTGCTCCTGCTACCACCGCAGCTGCCTTCGCATCCCCCATTTTATAAAAATTTTCCAGATGTGAGAAGCTCCTATCTTTCCGTTTCCTGTTGCATTGTGGGACAGTAGTATCCATCATTACTCAAACATCAACTGGTACTAAGTGTGCATTGTGGGTTTTGAAGTATACTCAATTTTTACATTCGTAACTATACTATACCCTACTTACTCAATAACTAATTATGATTAGCATTAAGTGCCCAACTGGGACACACCCAGTATATTGTGAATGAGAATAAACAATAGGTTATTTAAAATAGTAGTGTGAATGCATTTGGGAAGGGGGTTCTAAATAAAAACAAAAACTGGTCTAGCGATGCCCGTGAGTCTATAACAGAAAGAGAAACTTGCTCGGTTTGGGTTTGTTTAGGTGGACTAGAATTGAAGTAGTAAACTTATGGCTGAGGTTGTGGTGCTCGTTGGAAAGTAACAGCCCCTGATTTCACATGCAGCCCACTCCAGTGCCCTGTGCTTACACTGCACTCCCGAATTATTCATGTGCAGAGCTAAGCTTAAGCACGTAGGGCAACACCTGTGAACACTCATAATCTGCAAACTGGTGGGAGATTTCAGTGACAGGCAGACTGGACACGTTTATTATTGAGTTTAGACCTTTACCTCTCTCTCTCTCTCTCTGGGCCGGCCTCTGGTCTTACCCTTATTTTAAAATTCTAGAAAGCCGTAGTGTGTCTTTTATGATACACCATTTTAGCAAAAGTATTCACTCATCTGCTTTCACACGCATATGAACATTCCATTCTTAATCCATAGGGTTTAATATGGTGTCGGCCCACCCTTTACAGCTATAACAGCTTTAACTCTTCTGGGAAGGTTTTCCACAAGGTTTAGGAATGTGCTTATGGGAATTTCTGACCATCCTTCCAGAAGGGCATTAGTGAGGTCAGACACTGATGTTGGACGAGAAGGCCTGGCTCTCAGTGTCCACACTAATTAAGCCCAAAGGTGTTCTATACACTCATGTGACTTAGTTGCAAATTGCTCGTCCTGGTGTTTTTTGGTAGTACCCTTCCAGGCGTTTGTTTCCCCTGACCCAACTTTTTAATTTTCATGAAATTGTAAAATGTCTCACGTTCAACATCTGATATGCATCTTGATTCTATTGTGAATTTTACATAGCATATCAATTTTTTAAAAATTGTGCTTATATATATGCATCTTAAATGTGCAGTTTATTTTCTACTTAGGCAACTTTTCCTGTATGTATAGCCTTTATATATATATATATATATATATATATATATATATATATATATATATATATATATATATATATATGCCTGTATCCTGTATGACATCTACATGAGGTTGCTCACTTACATTTTAGTCCATTGAATGCCAGCTCAAATGCCCACAGCTCGCTCTGCTTCACATTGAGATGGTCTCCATAAACTGTCCTAGCACCGTCCTCAGTGTGGGTGTAAGCAGTGGGGGCGTACTGGATGACTCTGCGAGCGAGCGGCTTCTCCACGTGGGCTGTTTGGAAGATGTGGGCTGCGTGAGAGTACACATAGTCAGGAAATCCCAGCCTGGTTCTTTCTCTCTCAGCCACAGACCTGCTGCCTGCTGGGAGAGCTTTTAAAATGGCCTTCTCAGGGGGAGTGCACGTTCCTCCAGCGGGTGCAGGGCGCGGCTGGAACGCAGGGCTGCTCGGGGGAGATAGAGTGTGCACTTCAGGAGAATCACTCTCGTCAAGGGAAGAGCTCTGATCCAGCAGGTTCGGTGATGTCATGTTGGGTAGAGTTGACCCCAGCTTCAGGTCAGTTACCTGAACACAAACACATGCATGTGGTCACTGTACACTCTTGTCTAAGCCCAAGGATTTGGGTGCCCTTGTTAATGTTAATAATATTAATAAAATAAAAATAATAAAATAAAAGGGAATAAAGTTTCTATTACATTAATTAATACATTAATATACACTATATAGCCAAAAATATTCACTCACACATGCAAGTAATTAAATTTAGGTTTTCCAATCACTTCCATGGCCACAGGTGTATAAAACCAAGCACCTAGGCATGAAGACTGCTTCTACACACATTAGTGAAGGAATGGGTCGCTCTGAGGACCTCAGTGAATTCCAACGTGGTACAGTGATAGGATGCCACCTGTGCAACAAGTCCAGTCCTGAAGTTTCCTTGCTACTAAATATTCCACAGTCCACTGTCAGTGGGATTATAACAAGTGAAGTGATTGGAAATGACAGCAACTCAAAAATGACCGAGCTAGGTCAGCGGATGCCACATAGTGCACAGAGGTCACCAACTTTCTGCAGAGTCAATAACTACAGACCTCCAAACTAAAGATCAGCTCAAGAGAGCATGTGTAGAGAGCTTCATGGGATGGGTTTCCATGGCCAAGCAGCTGCATCCAACCCCTACATCACCAAGCGGTCACTAAGCGGTGTAAAGAATACTGCCACTGGATTCTAGAGCAGTGGAGACGTGTTCTCTGGAGTGACCAACCATGCTTCTCCGTCTGGCAAACTGGTGGACGAGTCTGGGTTTGGCGGTTGCCAGGAGAACGGGACTTGTCTCACTGCATTGTGCCGAGTGTAAAGTTTGGTGGAGGGGGATTATGGTGTGGGGGTGTTGTTCAGGAGGTGGGCTCGGCCCCTTAGTTCTAGTAAAAGGAACTCCTAATGCTTTAGCAGACCAAGAGACTCTGGACAACTCATTCTCCCAACTTTGTTGGAACAGTTTGGGGATGGCCCACCTGCCCACCAGTACACAAAGCAAGCTCTATAAAGACATGGATGATGGAGTCTGGTGTGTAGAATTTGACTGGCCTGCACAGAGTCCTGACCTCAACCCTTAAGGCCTTAAGGATGAATTAGAGTGGAGACTGCGAGCCAGGCCTTCTCGCCCAACATCAGTCTCTGACCTCACAAATGCTCTTTAAAAATTCCCATTAACACTTTCCTAAACCTTGTGGAAAGCCTTCCCAGGAGAGTTGGAGCTGTTATAGCTGTAAAGGGTGGGCCGACACCACATTAAACCCTATGGATTAAGAACGGGATGTCACTCAAGTTCATATGTGTGTGAGCGAATACAGTGTTAATATTAAAGTATATTAATATTAATTAATATTAATAATATTATAAGTAATATTAAAGTTAGAAAGGTTAAGCAAGTCTTTCCTTCCTATGTAATGACACCATTATATCCTTTCACATACGCAAGCATTCCAGAGTTATTATATTCATTATTACTGTCATGTCATTCAGTAGTAACTTACACAGCGTTGACTGAAATGCAGTAAACTAGATACTGTAAGGTATTTGAGATACCATAGTGACTGGAAGTCTGCGAACCATACAGAATCTTTTATATTTCTGCATACAGGTGATACAGGTGATTATAACGCAAACAGATTTCATACTACAGTCCTACAAGTACATAAACATACTGTACAAGGCAATCTAAAAATGACTCTGAACTGGTTACAACCGACTAAATTAGTTTTACTCGACAAAGTCTGTTTTCAGGTCGAATAAAGTCATTTGCTGCTAACACATGAGAGTCATCTATCTATCTATCTATCTATCTATCTATCTATCTATCTATCTATATATATATATATATATATATATATAATAAATAAATATAATAAATATAAATATACACACACATATATATATATATATATATATATATATATATATATATATATATATATATATATATGTGTGTGTGTATATTTATATTTATTATATATATTTATATGTCACAAATGTTTGCACTCACGTCTCATATTAATTGTTACAGTTAATTATCCAGTAATATTCAGTAATAACACACTGTAGACTGAAATGCAGTAAATTAGATTAAGTCTTCCATTTCTCTACATACATGTGACTTTTTACATTGTAGATCTTGTAGAAGTGTATAAACAGATCTTCAAAAACTATGAGAGTTATGAGACTTTGCAGTCAACAGGGCTTAATGATTATATGTTATAACATTACATATTATTTACATATACATATTATTAGACATATCGTCGCTGTCCAAAGAAAAACAAGTATCTCCAAATTAGCAACTTTACAGGAAAGGCCAAAACCCAATTTAATTCTAATGCAAGTCAATGGAACTAGATTTTCTCCAAGCGCTCTTTTGGCCATTTCTGTTTGTCTGTTCATCATGAAATTTACACACAGTGTAAACAGCAGCTCATGTAATCAAATGATGAATAAAAGTGAAAATCGTCAAAAATGGAGATACATGTTTTTTCATTGGACAGCGACGATATATAAGATGTGTAAAGTGCGTAAATTTTGGGAGCATATTCCAGTTATTGAATGATATATAACACACTTCCAAAGCCTTTCTACAGTTATTCCAGGGTCTGCCTGGATATTTCACCACCACTGTTCCAACGCAAGACATTCTGGATGCTATTAGAACTTAATAAGGTCATACAGCCCTTTCAGTTATTATGTAGATGGAATCATCTGCAGCTCTGGTGATCATTCTGGGAATGTCTTCCATTATTTGATTTGACTGTAAAACAGACAGTTGCATGCAAAAGTCTTGCTGTATTTTTTTTATTATTACTATTTTCTAGGTGAAAATGATTGAATACCTCCTCCACAGAGAACAGTACATCTGCACATTTCAGTTCATTTTAAATCACTTTTACATTTTGCTGAATTTTACATATTTGAAAAAATTCCAAAACATAAAATGTGGCCTGACCAAAAAGCTCTGGCACATTTTATATGTTCAGTTATATTAACAAAAAAAAACTCATGTAACTAATGTATTAAATCTGTTTTCAATGAGACAATTCAGGCTTGTGTAAAATTTAATCCCCAAAAAATCAAAATTCTCAAGTGTCATCTGAAAATTTCATCTGAAATTTAAGGTCTTAGTTTTTTTTTAAATAATGCAATAAATAAACAGTAAAAAAAGTATAACTGCAGATAAAAGGTTTAGTCATAACAGCAGTGATATACTAACAACTGTAGTTAAGGGACGGGTTAGGGGGTTTGGGGGGTGCTTCCCCTCATTTCCCCCCAGAGATGCCAAACAGTGTCACATATCTGGGCACACTTAATATAATCCTTAAAGTGAAGAAATGAAAGTTAAAACTGACCTTGTGACGTGCACACGACTGCTGGCCTGGCTGAAGCTGAGCTGAGAATAGCCTGTGACAATGAGAAGCTAAAGATGACACCCTGAGAAGCTTTCTCTCTCTCTCTCATCTCTCTCCTCTCCTCTGACACTCAAATTTCTCTCTCTCTCTCTCTTCTTCTCTCTCTCTCTCTCTCCTCTGGTCCTTTCCTTTCGATCTCTCTCCTCTCTCTCTCCCTCTCTCTCCTCTCTTCCTCCCTCCTCGATGTTTCACACACCACGTATGTTTCACACACACGTACACACAGGCACACTATCAGGGGAGGTCAGGTGTCACTCTGTCAACAAACACACACCTCTGTCGACATCTGATGATGCGTAAACCTCCTCTTAACTCATGTCACTCATGTCATCAGTCACCTCATCACGTACACACAGCGCTATTCTTCCCCACTGGAATGATGATGGGAACTGCGGACCCCAAACTGTCTCCTACACGACCCTAAAAGCAGAAAGGTGATCTGGGTCATCAGGTAAAGGGGGACTCTTTGATGACTTTGTATTAAACAGATCGTATTGGATTATTGTAACAGGATTTTGCTGACTCGTCGTTCGTCTCTGGCTGAACAGATACAGTAGCTACCCGTTCGGAGTGTGGTTCGAGACGCAACTGAGCCAACTGTAAACATATTTGTTTCTTTAAGACGTGAATGTAAGGCGAGCGGTGTTAGCACAGCTATTAGCCTCTGCTAAGTGGGTACAGCCTGTCCACTGCAAAGTGCATCCCCAGTACCCAACACCCATGTGTACAACCTGATCAATGGTCATCCCAGTCATGAATGAATGAACTGCATGCATCATGAACACCACCACCACCAACACCATCACCAACAACACCAACAAGTGAATGGATAAACGGACAGCACAAGCCTCCATTATGGTGACTGGGTAGCTGGTGAGACTTTAATGCTTCTGCAGAATCTACTAGCTCTGCGAACACGGGATGATAACGGAAAGTTCAAGTGCAGCGGAAAAGCCAAAGGAAATGCAATCCGACTGCTCTCATTTAGGTCACACGGCCAGGAATCAGCTATGTGTCTGATCTAGTGTGTATCAGATCTGGATCACATGGAGGCAAGAACCTGAATTTGTAATGTATGCCTGGGATCATGTTCGGAAATTCCAAAAAAGAGAACATACTGCGTATAACCCAGGAAAATCAGCAGGCTGGATTCCCTCTAACATTCAGCTCAGTGTTATTACACTCCTCGTCACAAACAACTGCACCCAGACGAAATCAACACACAGGGGTGAAACTTGGTGGGCAGGTTTGACATCGTGAGACATACGAATGATTAAAGTTTCGCACTCGGCTGGACATGTGACGGGCCTTATCCCTGTACCTGACTGACCCAACAGCCACAAATACAGTCATTCAGTGAGCAGTGATGCCCTTCTGTTAGTGCCACCATTATTGGCAGGCAGCTGCACGATGCAGGACTACATGCGCACTGACAATCGACGATTGCCCTTACACCACATCGCCATCACCAAAGAGTTCAACGGTGTCGTGCCAGACTGTCATGGAGTGACTCAGAACTTCAAAGTCCCCCTTTAGTCTTGGTGAACAGCCCACGAATGTGGAGGCACCGTGGTCAGCACCAAGATGAATGGTTTGTTGCCACACGTCTAGAAGGCTGGTGTCATTCCATCTCCACCCCTACCACACAATGTGCAGGAACTGAGTGAGGATATAAGCTGCATGGGATGGATTATCACAGGACACCATTAGGAACCTGTACACCTCCATGCCGAGACGTCTGGCATGTGTGTTAGCAAACATGGCGGCCTGACGCCATACTGAGACACTACTTCTGTATGTGTAGCTCAGTAAATATCGTCCATATGAGTCTAAATGTATCATCATCTATTGTTCCTGGTGACCTTTATCTTCCTTCCCAACAGCACTGCAACCCCACACCTCCTTCTGGGTGCAGCTATTCTCTTGCTGTATTATGTATTGAGTATATACATTGTGTATTATGTCTAGACTCAGATGCATGAAGTGTCTCTTTGCGCTAGCATATATAAAGACTGTAAATAATTCAAATTAAAGTTAGATGGTTTTGTAATTCAGTTCCCTCAGGGCTGTGTGTGATTGTAAGCAGAGCTTATTTAAGGCACACGGTTGTAACAGAAGCAGTAACTGGATACTGACCCATAACCCTAGCCTCTCATCCGAAACCTCCTCATCCATGACACTCTGTGGCTCACCAGCCTCTTCCAGACCCAATTAGCCATGTCCTTCCGTCTGTCATGTCTGAATGATTCATGTTTTGGGTTTTAAGCTAACACCAAGTCAGTTCCACCGAGTTGCACAAGACTGTTAGGGGGAGAGTGTAAGACAGGCCTGGTGCCAGGATGACATGACTGAGGGGGACTTAAAAACTGCATGGGGGCTAATCTTGTTTTGGAGTAAAACAGCAGGTTAGGTCATCTGTTTCTCATCCAATGGTTGGTAATGTGGACTGGGCAAGTTTCTGGATGTAGACTACATCAAAGTCCAGACACATCATAGGATTGTGCAGTTGAGCCAGATTTGGTGGATGCCTTCCCTGTCACAATTCTGAGAATTCCCTGTAGACTGGGAATTCAGCCACTGCTGGTAGACCTGTATGACCGTACGCTTCCATACACCTGCAGATTCAGCTACTTCCTTCACACTATGGTCTTTGGCCACGCCCACATGCTCAGTCACTCCTTTTAGCCTATCATTAACATCTGCTCTGGAGCCATTTACCACACATGGAACGAGACGTTCACTGCACTGTAGCACCTCTTCCCAAACTATGGATCCAGTCACTCACACCCTGCAGGTATTTATAGCCTTATCAACCTCGGACAGCGCCACCTTCAGGAACCTGAAGTTACTTAACCTGTTCCTCCCCGAGGCCCAACTACAAAACTTAGCAGCCCATTCCAACTTTACTGAATACAATGTTCCCAAGAAATCTGGCTAAAGAATAATTACGATATGTCTAAGAAAACCATAAGACACACTCTAACTGTCATGCGACAGACACTTTTTGATTTCACTGCACTACAAATCCGGAGTGAGTGGTTGGTGTAGTTTAGCAGATAACACCACAACCCATCAGGGAACCACCACCATGTAGGAGACTGGGGTTCAAATCCCGGTCTGGGTGACTATGCTGTGCTACACCAATAAGAGTCCATGGGCAAGACTCCTAACACTACACTGGCCCACCTGTAATGTGATTAACCTTGTAAGTCGCTCTGGATAAGAGCGTCAGGTAAATGCCGTAAATGTAAAAATCATATTTGTGTACTTATTCGAGATTCCAATATGAACGGGATATTTTCTGCCCGGCCTGCTTTCTGAACGAAGCACAGTGCAAGGTGGCCTATCCGTTAATTTACATATGTCCAGTGGAGAACCTTTGGGGTGTTCTAGGTTATTAGTAAGCCCCTCCCTCCTTCTGCCCTCATTGCTCCAGGGCAACGCCAGCTGGAACCTGATTGGTGCTAAGTAATGTCAGTGGTGGCCCTTGGTGAATCGTGGCACTTACAGCGATGTTTCAGGATAGGTGGAAGAGACTCTAGCAACAGGGAACGACGACTACTGAATTAGTAACAGCGCAGCACCGTGTATGTGTGTTAAATTAATAATGCCCTGTCTGGAGCAACACAGGCCTTTCCCTCATTAACCCACATCTCAATGCAGGTTGGTGCATTCTGGGTGTCAGCGGTCATCCATCTTCCTTTTAGCCTTGCTGCGCTCTCATCACTCATTCCGCTGGTGTCTGGGAGAAGGGATGGCTCATCTGCCATCTATGTGTCCCTTTAACACCAGCTAGCTCTAAAGACCACCAGGCCAGTGTCTTTAATGGGGTCAAATCTATATTTTGGATTGTCCCATCACAGTCAAATGAACACCTGCAGCTTTAAAGGGCTCGTAACATGGAAAGCGTTGTTGATACGCTATGCACAACATGCAGTTCACTCCTCAGTCCGTTTGGTCTAGTCCATTTACCCAAACCAGGCTGCAAAATCAACCTATTTTGAATCATTGGCTGTGATGTCACAACCATGAACACTTTGGATATGACTGCCCATTGGCTGACAGCAGCTTAGCCATCGGTGCATGTTGCCGTGATGGGGAAAGTCATTGCTGTGGACAGTGTGTAGTACAGTCACTGGGTGTCCTGTTCTTGGCTGTCAGGCAGCAGATGATCATGGCAACCTGCTGTCGGCCAATGGGCAGTCATATCCAAAGTGTTTATGGTTGTGACATCATAGCCAACAATTCATGCTGTCTTTAATAGAAGGTCAGTCATAAGTTTGATACTGATGTCTATTCAAATGATCATAAGCTCGAACTACTGCATTACAGAAAGACCTTGTGGCTTAACTGTTGTGTTTTGTCAGATAAATGAAGATGTGTTAAAGGGTTAAAGCCGGTTTAATTGAAATAGTATGTCTGCTGTATTATATTGGCTAATATATAATATATTATTCTTTAAAGTATCTTGACTACATGAAGCCACACGAAGCCTCTTTGTCCTCACATCCTACTTAACCTTTGGTATAAGAGAAACTGAAAGTTAAAACCTGAATCTCTTCCAAAGTGAGGAATAGGAGTGGTGTAATATAGTCTCTGACCACATGGGGGCAGCACACTACAGTATAATGTTTTTGCTCAGATAAGAATTGTTCTGAAAAGAGCTCAGTGGTTTATTGCTGGGCAGTGGGGCTAATTGCTGCTATTATTACTACTATTATTACTACCACTAATACTAATACTACTACTACTAATATACTACAGATATACACACAAATAAATCCATAACTAAATATGTCTATCTATAATGTTGGTGTGGTTTTATGTTTATGTATTAATTTTTTGAACGAGCATTTTCCAACCTCTCTGTATCCCTTGTTATTGTTACTGTATACCTAAGGCTAATACGTGTAAATAACTAAGACTATGTCTTTAGACATAGTCCAACTTCAATGTCCAGCAATCAAAAAATTAGTTTAGACCATCTGAAATCAGCTAAATCTGGATTTTTCAGCAGGGAGATGTCTGCGCACATTTACATAAAATGTTTATCTACCAGTGACAGCTTGCCTTTGAATAATCTGTTCCAAAGTGTACCAGGGTAGGTTGTGGTACAGTGTGACCACAAGTTACTATATTGAGGCCATTATTTACTATATTGAGGCCACAAATTACTATCAGACCACAGATTATAATACTGAGGCCAGAGATTACTATATCGAATCCAATATTTGCTAACCTGAGGACACAAATTCATATAAATCAGCCCACTAGTTATTATATTGAGACCATGGATTACTACACTAAAGCCACAGTTTACTCTTTTACTCTATATTGAGTCCACAAACTATTATACTGAGGCCACAAATTATTATATTAAGTATATTAATATATAATGTATTAATATAAAGTAAATTGTGGCCTCAGTATAGTAATTTGTGGCCACAGTATAATTCACTGTGGCCACAAATTACTATACTGAGGCCACAATTTACTTTATCGTAACAGGTGGCCTCAAAATATCAATTCACTGCCAAAAGGTAATTACTGTTTCACCCCAGGCGCTCTGTAGCTTATAAAGGTTTCACATATATCCCAATTTTTTTTTTCTCCTTGCGCTTATTTGATATAATTTGTTTGGCCCGTTGGTCCAGTATTTACAGCATAGCTACCAGATAAAGCCTGTATGGATTGAGAAGCGAATGGTAGAAGGTGAAACGTGTTTACATATGACTCCAAACTGCTTTATTTAAAAATAATCGAGGGATGTTAGCTTTTTCCAAGATTATGGGCTCGTTAAAAATGACCCCCTAGTCATTTCACCTCATAAACACTCGGTAGTCGGCGAAGGAGCAGGGACTCAGACACTCTAGTGGGCACGTTCTGATGGCGTCATCACGCGGCTGCGCACGATGACGCAGATTGCATGCGACGGCGCCGTGTTGAGTTTGAAAGGGTTTCTCTGCGCGCGTTTTCTCTTCATATACTACAACTATATTTACTTTCCTCTCGCTGCTTAAATACACGAAATGAACAGTCGGTTACAGGAGATACGGGAGAGGCAGAAGCTGAGGCGGCAGCTGCTCGCTCAGCAGGTGAGTGCTGAATCTCAGAGTAGCGTTAATGTCCCTGCTGTAGAAGTTCTGTCCAGCACAGATTGTGTCCCCCAGACTCAGCTGAGCTGCTTTGTGCTCTCTTTAGCTCGGAGCTGAAAGCGCAGACACGATCGGAGCCGTCCTCAACAGTAAAGAGGAGCAGAAGGAGATCGAGGAGACCAGAGAGACCTGCAGGTATTTCCTTATGCACGTCTTATGGACGTTTTCCAGCCCACCTACACAGTGGTCAGTGCTGACCACAAAACTGCTGTTGTCCAGATGTTGTATCGGACTGTAAGTGGGCTCCACACTCACTCGTGTTATTGTACTGTGCAGGGCATCCTTTGACACAGCAGGTCCAAGTTCCAAAAGGAAATGCCAGAACGAAGGCGAAGAACATGAGGAGGATTTGGAGGAGCACAGAGTGAGTTATGCTGATCAGAACAGATGGAATTGAAGTGGTATGTGTGTTTGAGGGGGTGAAGGAGTACTCAGCTAATTGTGGATGTGATGCAGGAGGATGTGGAGCCTCAGCAGCAGGAGGAGAGCGGCCCGTATGAAGAGATCTACAAGGACTCCAGCACGTTCCTAAAGGTGTGTGGATGATTTTGTCATATCTACTATTAATTCCTACCTGTATAAAATAATAATATTAAAATATCAATTTCTGCTTTTTTGTGGTGGTGAGTTTTCATGTCACTTTGAATTGTAGGGCAAGGCAAGTTTATTTCTGTAGCCCCTTTTATGCACGGCAGTCATTCAAAGTGTTTAATAGATGAGAAAATATGGAACAATAAAAGCATAAAATAAGTTTATGAGAGAATACAAATGCACTCAGACGGATTCAGCCATCACAAATGAAACTTGCTGTGTCGGTTTAACTTCATGAGACATGCAAGTAGTTCATGTTTCACACTTGGCCACACATAGCTGTACCTGATATAGCGAGCAGTGATGCCCTCCATGAGTCATCCTGCTAGTGCCAGCATCCTTGGCAGACAGCTGCTTGATGCAGGACTACATGCACACGACACTGCTTCAAACGAGTGAGCTGACTTTCGTTTTTGACATAATGGCTGTTTGCGGTGAAGGAAAACAGATCATTATTTTAGAACCTAAATTACAGATATTTTCATTTATTCCTCTACAGCTGAGATTATCTTTATTTAAAGATAAGTACAGTGACTTAAAATGTGTGCTAATAAACAAGAAATATTTATTACAACGCGGGTAATATAATAATTAAACTGTTTCAGATCTACCCTTCCTTTTATCTAAAGATAATTTAATATTGACTAATTTGGTTACGTGCTTTTAATACTGCTGGCTGCCCGACGCTATATCCTGCAATTAAATCAGGCTCCAATTCAGATCGTTCATCATAAACCACGTCTCTTATAGTTCAAATAAGGAGGATATCAGATCTGAAATGTATGCAGACTGATTTACTGATTACTAGATAATGGGCATAAAGAAAAAACATGAACGTATAGTCGAATTGTCGGCCACGGCGGCCAAATACGATTCGACTTGTAAAATTCTAGGGTACAGCCCGAATGCCGAGACGTCTGGCATGTGTAGCTCAGTAAATATTGATCATATCAGTCTAAATGTATCATCATTTATTGTTCCTGGTAACCTTTATCTTCCTTCCCAACAGCACTGCAGTCCCACACCTCCTTCTGTGTGCAGCTATTCTGCTGATGATATATGATGTATATCGCAAATGATGGAATGTCAGATTTTTCCAATATTGTGCAGACCTATTCCGGACATATTTACACGAGCAAATGATTCAATACTATATACTGTTATACTTATAGCTTTAATAATACTATACTAATGCTAATATTATTCTAAATCTGTGCACTAATGCTGTAATGTGTGATACCATGAGTTAGGAGCACCATAAAGACTTAGAAAACTGGAATCAGGAACAGCACTGTGGGACAGAACATCGTACAACATTACATAAAGTCAATACGATGCTCTTTATCCATCAGTATCTGAAATTGAAAGCTACTGGTGGGCTACCACTAGCACTGTACTGGTACAGGTGATATATTGCTCAGCTCAAAGGGTGAGACAGCACTCATTACCCCCTTCCTCATAGGGAAGGCTACATGTACAGTAACTGTCATTCAGCAGAGCTCCTGTGTGAAGTGTTCAGGATCTGAAAACATATCCATTCAGCATCTGTTCCTCCGACGCTGGTCTAGTGTTGTAAAGTTGAATCTCTTTATATTGTCCAGGGCACGCAAAGTCTCAACCCTCACAATGACTACTGCCAGCATTTTGTGGATACTGGCCATCGGCCACAGAACTTCATCAGAGATGTGGGTGAGTCTCTCCTCCTTCATTTTTCTCAAATATCTATTGAAACGCATGGGCTTTAGGGAGTGCATCTTAGGACCCCCATTCACCAGGGGGCTCCACAGGCATGGCCGTGAATGACAAGTGTGCATAGAAAGTGGAAATATGGTTTACTGATAGGGATTAGTCCTTTTTAGGGTATCTGTAGCGGGGAGATTTTGCATCACCATTATGATTCGTGTCAGGGATGCAAACTTTGGTGAAGTGGTTTTGACAGTTACCAAAAAGTCATTAGTAGCCGGTTCATTCGTTAACAGAAAGCCCAAAAACTAGGGTGCAATCCATCTACATATCAGGTCTAAAATGTTCTTAGCACACACATCGACTGAACTTAATGAGATATATATATATATATATATATATATATATATATATATATATATATATATATATATATATATATATATATATATATATATATATATATATATATATATATTAAAAAAAAACATTCCATTAATGGGGCATGGGACTGATGGGGAGATCCAGGTGTATATGTGTATATATAAGATCAACAGTCCGAAAGTATAATGAATCAGCCCTACAGTAGAACCCTGTTTTGTTTGGGATCATATGATCAAGCATTAAAGCTGATGAAATGACTGGTATATACACTCATCATCAAAAGAACAGCTGCCCCCAGAAGGAAGTGTGGGATTGCAGTGCTGTTGGGGAGGTAGATAAAGGTTACCAGGAACAATACATGATGATACATTTAGACTGATATGATCAATATTTATTGAGCTACACATACAGAAGTAGTGTCTCCCAGTAGTGTCATGGCAACATGCCAAACGTCTCAGCATGGAGTTGTGGAGGTTCCTAATGGTGTCCTGTGATAATCCATCCCATGCATCTTAAATAACCTCACACAGTTCCTGTAGATTAGGTAGGGGTGTTGAATGGTTTCATGTGTATCTCAGAATGCATTGGTATTGGAGTGATTGGTCCCCAGGATGGACTCTATGAATGCGACCCTCTCGCTCCTTTCTTCCTGTCCACACTGAAGCTCTCTTTGACCCATGTTTTTGTGTGCTGTGTTTAAGGCTTGGCTGACAGGTTTGAAGAGTACCCCAAACTACGCGAGCTCATCCGGCTCAAAGACGAGCTCATCTCCACTACCAATACGCCACCGATGTAAGTACAACTTGCGTATTTAAGGTGGTAGTACCTTCAGGCTCACGAGGCTATAAGTACCTGCGGGGTGTGAGTGACGGGATCCATAGATTGAGAAGAGGTGGTACAGTGCAGGGAATGTGTGGTAAATGGCTCCAGAGCAGATGTTAATGATTGGCTAGAAGGAGTGACTGAGCATTTGGGCGTGGCCAAAGACCATAGTTTGGAGGAAGTAGCTGAATCTGAAGCTGTATAGAAGCGTACGGTCATACGGGTCTACCAGCAGTGGCTCAAATCCCAGTCTACAGGGAATTCTCCAGGGAAGGCATCCACCAAATCTGGCTCAGCTGCGCAAGAATGTCTGAACAGTGATGTGACCCACATCAGGGCTCTAGAGTGCGACCAGTTTGCACATGCGACCTAATTTCTCATTTGTGCGACAAAGCCGCGAGCAGCCGCTCGATGGGGGGAAAAAAAGAAAAAGTCTTCGCGACTCTGAAAGTCTCCCTGTGGTTAAAAACAGACACACATGAGGCCCATTTCGTGGTCTAAGCCAATCAAAGATAGCGAAGGGCGGGACCCCCCCCTGATTGGCCGTGGTCCTGATATTCCTGTACGTGTGTACGTTTGAAAGTGCGCGTGCTGCAGTCAGACAGAGCGGTGAGTAGCCTAGGCCCGTCAGATAAACAGAGCGGGTGTAGCTGCGGATGACGAGAGACGGCGAGAAGAATGATTTACAACATTTTGGTTAAGAATGTTCAGTTCAGGCCTGGTCCGTTCAAAAATTGTTAACCTGGGAGGCTGACGGCTCCGTGTCAGAGCGCTGGTTATGTCGAGCCCTGGTCCGGAGACGGCATCAGATAACTAGCCACATACGATCGACTCCGAGTCACAGCCTGCACTGACTGTAAGGAGTGTGGGAAGACCATGGCCGGCAGTAGTGCGTTTGTAACTGGTTCTAATACATTTAGAATTGAAGCGCTGAAAAAGCACAACGCGTCTATCAAACACATTACATGCCCGACAAATGCACTGCCCAAGTGTTACCTTACTAGTAGAATTATGCTTTAAATAAAGAACTTTATGTTGACCACATTGTTAGTTAATCATTTACAAGTCAATATTGCGTATATGGACAGCGATTTTAAAAAAAGAAAAGAAAAAGTGAACATGTAAAACTGCTGAATGTGATTCAGTTGAAAATTTGGGTGCCCCTAACTTTGGTGCTGGTGCACCTAAGAAAAAACGTTGGCGCACCAGTGCAACCAGTTCATGAAGTTAGTCTAGAGCCCTGCACATCCAGAAGCTTGTCCAGTACATGCAGGTTTACTCGGAGAAGCTGCTGTCTGTCTCGCTGTAGCAGATCTGTTCCGTTCTTTACTCTGGAGTTCCATTTGGCTTGAAAGCTTGACACTAAATAAAAGCTTGGAGACTTCAGCGTGCTCCGGTATGACTCGCTGTGGAGTTAAAGCCCGGAGCAGCCCTTGAGCCAAGTAAAAGTTCCGATCTGGTTCCCGTCTACATCCAGGAACTAGAAAAAGCTAACGGCGTCACCAATAACACCATTATTGTGTATGAATTAGTCTTTTCACATATTCAGCCCAACAGTTTTTTAGTTTTTACATATATGTGTCTGTCATACAGTGTCGGAAGCCTCATAAGTCTGAGATCATGTAAAGGATTGGTTTAGTGAAAACTAGCACTGGAGCTATGAGACTAACCTGACCGTTGACTCTAGTACAAGTCAGAAGTCACCCGAATCTGCTGTCAACCCACTCAAACCATAAGCGGCCCCACATGACACATGGGACAACAGGTGAACTCCAACTTTCACTTGTTGGCAGGCTGGTCATATGGGGGTGTTGATGTTACCGATGATACTGGTTCATGATTCTGTTAGGTATGGGTAGGTGGCCAGCCAGTGCCCTTTTCGACCCAAAGAACCACGGTTCTCAAACCAGGCTTCGTTCAGGCTTCTTAGAACCTTGGTGCTACTCAGGGAACCAGCCTGCGTTTGCACCAGTGTTTATTGGGACCAATAAAGATGGTGGAGCGTATCGACTACCTGCCAGTGTTTTCACCACTAGGTGATAATAAGGCGTTCTTTGGTTCCAGCTGGGAACAAACTTTTGGGGATCCGAATTTTTGGTTCTAATGCGCCAAGCAGTTCAAAAATTGGGTGGGTGAACCGGAAAGGAACCTGTTCCACGTTAGTGGTAAAGGGCTATTACTTGGATCCTCAGTTTAGCGACATACCAGGGATCTCAGGGCTGGAAAATGGATTCAGGGTTGTGGATTTGAAGATCTAGAAGATCTGATTAAGCTTTCGTTTCCAGTGCTCAACTAGGGAAGCAGACTGCAGATCCCAGAATGACATATGGAGATGGAGGAAGGCTATCCCTCTAAACTGTGTGCTGTGTTTCAGGTATCTACAGGCTGATCTAGACACGTTTGATCTGAGGGATCTGAAGTGCAAGTTTGATGTGATCCTGCTGGAGCCTCCGTTAGAGGAATACTACCGAGAGTCCGGCATCATCGCCAGCGAACGCTTCTGGACCTGGGATGATGTGAGTCCAGCAGCCATCAGCTGATTTACTGATTCACTCATCCCTGCTCTCTAGAGAGGAAATGATGAGGACTGCTTTATCTCTGTCTCCCCTTGTAGATCATGAAGCTGGAGATTGATGAAATCTCAGCGCTGCGCTCATTCGTCTTCCTGTGGTGCGGCTCGGGAGAGGGCCTGGATCTAGGCAGGATGGTATGCGCTCTCTCGCTCCACGAGTTCATTATTTGTGTAAACTTTTGTGTCACATTATTAGGACCACCAGCCACAATCAAGAGTGCGGCTCGGACAGCAGCTAGATGGTCTGGGAGCGACTCATTAAGGTCCTGGTAGGTTGTCATAGGTATCTGGAGCCTTGCTGACTGAGATGCTTAACACAGCTGGTGGAGGGTGGCGGGTGGGGGTTCCATAAAGCAAGCTTTCAATTGTTGGCAGGCTGGTCATATGGGGGTGTTGATGTTACCGATTACGTTCATGATTCTGTTAGGTATGGGTAGGTGGCAGGTTCAGATTGGTTGAGTGGCTTTCACATGGATGAGTGGACCCAGAGAGTGCCACGAAAACGCGTCTCCCAGCCTTCAAAAGTAAACAGTGGTCATAATAATATGACTCGACTGTGTTCGTTTCCAGATATTTTCCTGGACCCGTCATTGCCAATGCACACTACTCAATAAGCTAAATGATAATACATTACCATTAATACTATTAATTATTTATTATTATTATTATTATTATTATTATTATTAATAATAATTAATAATTGAACCATGTACAAAGGTTAGGAGAAGTTTAATGTAATTAGCTCATTAGAACTTAACTGACTTGTTAGGAGCGCTTAAGCATGTCAGGAATTGAGCATACCATGAGCTGCTGTAAGCTGCTGGCTGAGGATCTGAAGCCAGCTGAGGCTGATATAGCAGAGGAAGGCTATAAATAGATCTCGGAGCATCCAGCTCTGGAGTCCTAGAGTGGCAGTTAAGTGGAGCTGGTAAAGTCAAGAGACAAGAGAACTCTCGAACTCTCAGATAGATCTGCTTATACACTGTACCGCCAAAGGTATTCACTCGCCTGTCTTCACCCGCATAGGAACTTGAGTGACATCCCATTCTTAACCCATAGGCCCACCCTTCACAGCTATACCAGCTTCACCTCTTCTGGGAGGTTTTCCACAAGGTTTAGGAATGTGGCTATGGGAATTTCTGACCGTTCTTCCATTAGCACACTTGTGAGGTCAGACACTGATGTTGGACGCTGGAATTCTCTGAGCTCCTGAGAGCGACCCATTCCTTCACTAAGGTCTATAGAAGCAGTCTGCATGACTAGGTGCATGGTTTTACACACCTGTGGCCCTGGAAGTGACTGGAACACCCGAGTTCAATGATTTGCATGGAGGAGTGAATAATGTGGGCAATATAGTGCATGCTAGGCAAAGCAAAACCTCCACATGACCGCGAAGGACTCCTCTAGGAAGGTTACATTCTGGCACCCTGTACAAGCTGCAGCATTTAAGGTGGAACGGAACATTAGATTAAGGAGGTGGTGAATAGGAGCCACTTCAGCCTTGTTTGAAGATGAACCATGTACCGTTGAGATTTTGGGTCTTCGGAAAGGGCTTGAAAAGTAGTCTGCGGGTTTCGGTATACAGGTGGTCCGTTGTATATGCATTTTTGGGGGTAGAAATATGAATAGGGCAGGGCTGTTACATATGTGAGCTACACATACAGCAGTAGTGTCTCTGTATGGTATTGGGCTGCCATATTTGCTAGCGCAGCATGCCTGATGTCTCGGGATGGAGCTGTAGAGGTTCCTAATGGTGTCCTGTGATGATGCATCCCATGCAGCTGGAATATTCTCACACAGTTCCTGCAGAGGGTGCAGTGGAGGTGGAGTGACACCAGGCCTTCAACAAACTGTGACAACAAACTGTTCATCTTGGTGCTGACCACGGTGCCTCCACACACAGATTCGTTGGTCGTCTCCACCAAGACTAGGTGCTTGGTTTTACACACCTGTGGCCCTGGAAGTGATTGGAACACCTGAATTCAGTGATTTGCATGGAGGAGTGAATACTTGGTGCAATATAGTGCATGCTAGGCAAAGCAAAACCTCCACATGACCGCGAAGGACTCCTCTAGCAAAGTTACATTCTGGCACCCTGTACAAGCTGCAGCATTTAAGGTGGAACGGAACATTTGATTAAGGAGGTGGTGAATAGTAGCCACTTCACTTCAGCCTTGTTTGAAGATGAACCATGTACCGTTGAGATTTCGGGTCTTTGGAAAGGGCTTGAAAAGTAGTCTGCGGGTTTCGGTATACAGGTGGTCCGTTGTATATGCATTTTTGGGGGTAGAGATATGAATAAGGCAGGGCTGTTATATGTAGGAGGTTCCAATTTTGGACTGACCTGTTTTGTACAGGAGTTTGAAGGAGGCTCATCAGTATTTTTGGTTCACGCTATGTCGGTTCTATGTCCTGAACTCGTCTATGACCGTGTATAAACGCAGCTCTCTATTCTGTGCTACCGTTTTAATAATTCATAGTGGCTGCTAAATATTAGCCGAATCCTAAGCCTAGGATTCAATAGGTTATGAAATGACAATTATGCAATTATTTCCCAAATAGGAAACCTAATCCATGGCTCACAAGCCCAAGGAATTTAAAGGCGAACAACATTCCAAATCTCTTGGCAGCGTTAATCAGTAATTGCTGAATGTGTTTCTGAGCTGGTTGTTTGTTCTGCAGTCAGGCTGCTCTTTGAAGCCTCCATCCGTCCATCTCTGGGGCTGATGCTCTGAAGCTTAGGCTTGCTGTCATGTGCATGCTCAGTATAATCGTTCCGTCTGAGCTGTTAGCATTTCTCCTGTGTGAAAGCCTTTATAAACCCCCAGGGTTTAGAGGTCAGCCTTGCTGGTGAAGGTGAACCAGCATTGTCTGTTTACATTGGAGACCCATGATCAGTTCATGGGTGCATGAGCTCTGCAGCTGTTGGGTTTTTTTTCCTGGCCGTGTTAGTGACCCATCACTGGGAGAGGGTGACCGCTGTGTGCGTGTAGAGCTTCAAGTGCTGCCTATCCTGTAAAGTTATGATTAGGTTGGTTATGGAGGTTTTAGCTCATGATCAGGACATGTTTGTTCCATTCTGAGCTTGCTGTGTGTTGCAGTGTAGGCAAAGCTAACGACTGTGGAAAATTCACCAAGCGTAGCTTACATAATTGGGCTCAGCTCACTTAATTGCGACCTCAGGTTTACGTACTCGTGACGGGTCCATTTCTAAACATGATAGAATTGGGATTTTAATACCCAAATGTTTATCGCCTGTTCTTCTTACTGCAGAAGTCTCAGATGTTCCACGGGTGCTATGAAGGCAGGTTTTCCAGGCCCATAGGGAAAGTAGGGGTGTTGAGAGCTCTCCACTCTCTCTGGATGAAAGGGCTGTTTAATAATTACCAAAAAAAAATTAAATAAACTGAGCCTAAGATTACATTACATTATTGCATTTTGGAGTACGCTAACTAACCGCTGTACGGTGTACCGGTCTGCGTTTACTAACCGCAATCGCAGTGCTGTTAGGAAGGAGGATAAAGGCTACCAGGAACTATGATGATGCCTTTAGGCTGATATGATCAATATTTATTGAGCTACACATACAGCAGTAGTATCTCTGTATGGTATCAGGCCGCCATATTTGCTAGCGCAGCATGCTGAGATCTCGGGATGGAGTTGTAGAGGTTCCTACTGGTGTCCTGTGATAATCCATCCCATGCAGCTTGAATATTCTCACATAGTTCCTGCAGATGGTGCAGTAGAGGTGGAGTAACACCAGGCCTTCTGGACATGTGACAACAAACCGTTCACCTTGGTGCTGACCACGGTGCCTCCACACACGGATTCGTTGGTCGTCTCCACCAAGACTAAAGTGGGACTCGTCATTGAAGATGACCTGCTGCCATTCTGAGTCACTCCATGACGGTCTGGCACGACACCACTGCAGTCATTGGCGATGTTGACGTGGTGTTGAGGACAGTTGTCGTAACAGCCTGTGTGTATACAGTCCTGCATTGTGCAGCCGGCTGCTAATGGTGCTGGCACGTGTCTGACAATTCGTTAGTCGTTTCTCTCCATGGTTTGTGTGGGCCTTTTGAACTCTTCGCTGAGGCGTACTTGCTACCAACACAGAGGCGTTCTTGGCAATATGGCCTGCCTATTTAATTCTATCCATTGTTGCTCCCTCTGCTTGTAGCCATTTCCCGCTCAGTGCTTTTCATACTAGCTGCTAAACTCACAGCCATTGGAGATTTTTCTATATGTCGTATATCAGGGTGAACACAACCCAAATAGAGTACCTCACAATTTCTATGAATTTCCCTTATCTATATATGATGTAGGGCGTTCCCTGCATCATCCCAAACGTTTTGGATGTTTAGAGAGTCCCAGAAGATTCGATAGTCGTTTGGATCTTGGCATCCATATCCAGTATGTGGCAAGAGAAGTATCTGAAATATCAAGGTTGTGGTATTGATATCAGGATCAGACCTTGCTTTATCACTGTGGTGCTAAAAGATTAATACCGTCACAGCCCTAGAGAAATTCCCCTTTAAGACACTTCCTGGATCCCTGGAGAGATTTTACCTATTGAGGAAGATGCTCCAGCCAGTTCATAATTTGGACTGTAAATGCATTTTCCTTATATTTTGGAGATCATATGCTTGTCAATAGCTGGCTTCGTAAAAACAAAAGCAAAGCGATTCTCGGAATGTTGATTCATCCATATCCTTAGGAACGGGAAGCCACTTCATTTGTTTTGTGTTTATTTATTTGTAAAATTCACTCCAGTCTTGTGCAACTCCTGCTGGCCTTGTCTCTTGTTTGCGACTGTTTAGACTGGATGATGAATGGGTTCAAAATCAATAAACACTTATTTTCTCTCTCAGTGTTTAAGGAAATGGGGGTTTAGGAGATGTGAGGACATCTGCTGGATCAAAACCAACAAGAACAATCCTGGCAAGACCAAAACGCTGGACCCCAAAGCTGTGTTCCAGAGGACCAAGGTGAGACACCAAGCTTCAGGGCAGAAGGATACATGTTACAGCCGTCTATTCTACCTGCTCTCAGACACATAGACATGGTCTATCTGGTCACTAGTGTATGGACACCTGTTTTTTCCAAGAAGCAACAAGTCTAGTCACGAAATTTCCTCGCTACTAAATATTCCACAGTCGACTGTCAGTGGAAGCGAGTGGGAAGGGCAGCAACTCAGCCACAAAGTGGTAGGACATGTAAACTGACGGAGTGGGGTCAGTGGATGCTGAGGCGCATAGTGCGCAGGGGTCGCCAACTTTCTGCAGAGTCAATCACTACAGACCTCCAAACTTCATGTGGCCTTCAGATCAGCTCAGGAGCAGTGTGTAGAGCTTCAGGGAATGGGTTTCCATGGCCGAGCAGCTGCATCCGACCTCACATCACGAAGTTCAATGCAAAGCGTTGAATGCAGTGGTGTAAAGGACTCTAGAGCAGTGGAGAAGAGTTCTCTGGAGTGACCAATCACTACTCTCCATTTGGCAATCCCATGGCCAGGACGACGGTGAGAACGGTACTTGGTTGGTGTAGCTCAGCGGATAGCACTGCTACCCACCAGGGAACCAGCACCACATGTGGGAGACTGGGGTTCGAATCCCGGTCCGGGTGACTATGCTGTGCTACACCAAGAAGAGTCATTGGGCAAGACTCCTAACACCACACTGGCCCACCTGTAGTATGATTAACCTTGTAAGTCGCTCTGGATAAGAGCGTCAGCTAAATGCCGTAAATGTAAATGTAAATGTACTTGTCTGACTACACTGTGCCGAGTGTAAAGATTGGTAGAGGGGGGATTATGGTGTGGGGTATGTTTCAGGAAGTGTGCTCGGCCCCTTAGTTCCAGTGAAAGGAAATCTTAATGCTTCAGCAGACCAAGAAATCCTGGACAGTTTTTGGAGATTTTGGACAAAACCTTTTGGGGTTGGCCCCATTCTGTTCCAACATGATTGCACACCAGTGCACAAAGGAAGGTCCATAAAGACACGGATGAGCGAGTCAGTGAACAGGGATCATTCTAAGCTTTGCACTAGGTGGAGGGCAAGGACCTGACGAGGCTAATGAAATTCCCAGAGAATGTTATCGAGTGGATTGCATGTGGCTAATGGTATAAATTGTTGGAGGAGGGAAAATCTGGGTGGGTTTCCTGGGTCTGGGCTGGTTTACAGGGTTTGGGCCACATGGTTCCAGTGAAAGGTTGATGTTACAGTATACATCAACGTTTTATGCAATTATATACTTTCAATTTTGTGGCAGCCGTTTGGGGACGACCACTCTTAAATGATGGCCGTCGTACAATTGGGGGAAATGCTAAATGCTAGCTGGGAATTGGTGAGCGGAAAGTAACGTGTGTGTGTGTGTGTGTGTGTGTTTCAGGAGCACTGTCTGATGGGCATTAAGGGGACAGTCCGGCGCAGCACTGATGGAGACTTCATCCATGCTAACGTGGACATTGACCTGATCATCACAGAGGAGCCCGAGATGGGAAACATAGAGAAGCCAGTGGAAATCTTTCACATCATAGAACACTTCTGCCTGGGCCGCCGCCGCATGCACCTGTTCGGTCGAGACAGCACCATTCGTCCAGGTCTAAAGCTTACACACACACACACACAAGAGAAAAGCCACTACACAACACAGTAGGGATGCACCGAAATGACAAAACCAAACATTTAGCCGAAGGCTGAAAACTCCCCAGACATATTTACCACATGCTTGGGACCCACCTGTCCCAGAACAGATCTGGTCCACGTCTGGCACCGATACAGCAGAGTTTCCTACTTTTGGCTAAGGCGTAGCCCTAATGTGGTGCATATGTGGTGCAAAGTGGGCCAGATCTGCGCCAGAACAGTTTTGCCAACATACCAACCCAATACAATATGACGTGAATACATCCCGGCCCCATTCCACGCTGGCTGGGGTAAGAGCGAGTGCATGTGTGCACGAGTGTATACACGCTGAGAAGCTGCTGTCTGCCTCGCAGTAACGCTTGTGAAACCGCCTGGCTCTGTTCTGGTCTTCACTCTTTCTGGGGTTCACTTTTCCGTTAAACGTTTAGGAATGTCATTCTGCTCCGGTGTGACTTGCTGTGGAACAATACCACCTTAAATGGGAGTGTACCCCTTAGCAGATGGCGCTAGCCAATTCCGGTTGCTGAACATTCGGTGCATCCCTACAAAACAACCAAGCATCAGATTTTAAAACATGAGTCATTCATCCGCAGTCATATTACATTGACACTAAGCAAATCCGAACATATGCTTATAGTATCATGACGCCATAAAATATCCAGTTATATAAAATTAGACATCCTTCAGACTACTGTGGTAGTCTAGCTGTTCAACCCGTCTCCCTTTTGTGTTCAGGCTGGCTGACCGTGGGACCCACGCTGACGAACAGCAACTTCAATGCGGAAGCTTACTCCACCCACTTCGCCACCTCTCATCTGTCTGGCTGCACCGAGGACATCGAGAGACTCCGCCCCAAATCCCCGCCACCTAAGCCAGACGGTGGAAGAGGGGCGGCGCGGGGAGGCCGAGGCGGGGCGGTGGTGGGAAGGGGAGATCGAGGTCGGGAGAGAAACCGGCCCAACTTCCGCGGAGAGCGGGGTGGTTTCAGGGGCCGCGGGGGTCCGCATCGGGGGTTCCCTCCAAGATAATTCACACGCTGACGTAGCGAGTGTGACGAAGCGAGTTATGTTTTTATACGTGATCAGCCAGGTGTAAATCTGTGGTTCCTAGGGCTGGTCCTGCCCTGCCTTAGCCGTTTCAGCCTATTGGCTTCTGTAAGTGTGTTTAGAGTCTGTGTTTGGATTTCTGTGGTTCTTCTAAATACAGGGATATTATCCAAAGTTGTTGTCCATGGAAATGAACCGTGTGCTAAAGATGTAGGAGACGGAGTTGGAATGTTAACCTGGAGTATTCTTTAAGCCAGAAGTCAAGCCTGTCCAATAGTGGACGAGTTGTGTCTTGGGTTTAGAGACAATCCTTTGAAGTTCACTGGCTTTACTTGGGAATAATCTTGCTTTGAGAATCCCCGCCTTCCAAAATCCGACTTAACTGCTAATGCTAGTAAAAGAAACTGGAAAGGGGAAAACATGCAACATATACAACCTATAATTCCAACAAGGTGAATGGAACATGGAGGCTAGATTGTATTGTCACTGTCAGAACAACATGCATCTCCTTTCTTGTTCATTTTAGACCTCATACAAATAGAATTCCATAATGGACAGACCGTCAGTAGGGATCCAGGGTGACTTGGTAGGGGGAAACATCGAGTTGTATTGCCTTCCATTTAAAACTGAGCGTTTTTCACAGTTTCACAGTTTTCACAGGTGGTACACGGTTTTGCTGCGGGAATGATGACTGTATGGATTAAGCTGTACTGTGCAACAGTTTTGACCAAACTGCATGTTTTCATATCATATGTGTCCTTATCAACAGTGAAATGCCATCCACCCTTAAAATAAACCCAGTATTTTGTTTAAACTTAAGACTAGTTGTATGTATATACACACACACACACACACACACACACACACACACACACACACACCGCTGTCAAACCACTGTCAGCTTACTGTGAGCATCCATTCTCTCCCCAACCTCAAAAAGCTGAAGTTGCGTGAAGACTTTTGGTAGGAAAAACGAGATTCTGAGATTTAAGCTTTCCAAATTCCCATTTGTAGCCCTTCATTCCTAAGTTAAAGTCAGCGTGTTAAAGGTTTAGGGCTCCGGGATCAGTGTTGGGAACCACTGCATCTTGAACTGGGTTCATGTGTGTGGACGAAAAGACTGTAGAACCTCCTTAAAGGTTCTGGCATAAACGGTACGAGCCAGCAACTGCTCTAACGTGACTGACCTCCCCTTTACTGGTAGCTACTAGCATCCGTTTGTTGTTAGCCACATTAGCATGCTCACTTTCTGTATGGAAACAAATGTACGTTGAATTGGAATAATAAGGGAGAACTTTTTTTCATTTTTGGGTGCTTGTTGTTTTTGACTTTTCCCAAATTCCCAAATCGATTGGTTTTACAGGGTTTTCCACTCTTTTCCAGGAAAATTCCTGAATTTTTAAGAGTAGCGGACACAACAGCTATGGTTAAAATGACACACGACTGCCAGCATTCCCAATATTACCTTACAAACAAAACTCCGCATCGGCTGAATGGAGAACTTGGACAACCTGTTCCTCAATCGATCAAATTAATCCCTGTTTAATGGCAAGTAAAATATTAGCAGTCAACATTACACAGTGCACGTCCCGGTGTTCCCAAAATGTTAGCCATATCTGTATTATGTAGCATTGCAACTGCGGTAGCTCTGAATGGACACTGAAATGGAAAATGAGCCTCGTTAGCTTAATGTCTCAACAGTTTTCCAAGACTTAACAAAACCAGGACATTTTAGCTGCTTTGTTATGACTAGAAAATTAATCTGTAAACTTCCAGGTGCTCCAGGAAGACTGTAGGAACGCCGTTTTAATGCATGTTCAACCGAGGATAGAACACTGTTGTTTTAACATTTTGATTCAAAAAACTATTTTATCTTAAAAGAATTCAGAAATATTTATTTAAGCTAATATTGGGACTGACAGAGGCCGAATACGCACTGTCCAGATGAAGCCCCCTCAGTGTTTCCGTTGTCTAGGTATCATACTGCAAAGATATCTACTGATGTTAGCATGCTAACCAGCTAGCCCCGGCCTGTCTCGTAATGCATGATGACGCTCAATATCTGATCTTTGAAACACCAGATCAGCGGAGAACTAGAATTAGAGTGTAGCCAGACTGTCCACAGGTCAGTAGAGCGTGACACGCCCTTTCCAACAAGCCCTGCGGCTAACATTGCTAGCCCTCAAGGAACCAAAGACCTGGACTCCTGAAGAACCTGGCTCCTTGCCTGATGTCTTCTCAGAGGTATCCGTGTGGTTAGTGTCAAAATCACATGAACAGTCAGGGACTAGTCAACGTGGAGCTTCAGTCACCACCACGGCAGTGGAACAGCCTCTCATAGTTGTATTTACTACTGGTTAACTCAGGACTCTATATCACGACCTTTAACCTTTTACACAAATGAAACACATGGAGGTGGAGTGACACCAGGCCCTCTGGACATGTGATGCGTGACAACATGCTGTTCATCCTGGTGCTGACCACGGTGCCTCCACACGCGGATTCGTTGGTCGTGTCCACCAAGACAAAAGCGGGACTCGTCACTGAAGATGACCCGCTGCCATTCTGAGTCACAACTGTGTCGTGCCAGACTGTCATGGCGTGCACAGTTGTCGACGTTGATGTGGTGTTAGGCACAGTTGTTTTTGGAACTAGGGAGGAGGAGGGATTGTGTGGACAAGGAGGCTGTGGAGCGTTTGTCCCTCTGGAATTAAGTATGGTAAAGTTTGGTTTTCTTTGAAGGGGAGTTGGGAACACAAGAGGGCAGCATTGAGCTGAACACTCACTGGCTGTCTGCTCTGCACTGTGAGTTCTACTCTCTCTCTCTCTCTCTCTCTCTCTCTCTCTCTCTCTCTTTCTCGTCTGGTGTTAACTCTCTCTCTCTCTCTCTCTCTCTCTCTCTCTCTCTTTCTCGTCTGGTGTTAACTCTCTCTCTCTCTCTCTCTCTCTCTTTCTCGTCTGGTGTTAACTCTCTCTCTCTCTCTCTCTCTCTCTCTCCATCTCCGGTCTGGTTTTAACTATCTCTCTGCTCTCTGTCACTCTCTCTCCTCTGGCTTTAACACACTGTCTCCCTTGCTGCTTTAACTCTCTCTATCTCCCCCTCTGGCTTTAACTCTCTTTCTCTCTCACTCTCTTGCTCTCTCTCTCCCTCTCTCTTGCTCTCTCTCTCTCTCCCCCCTCTGGCTTTAACCCTCTTTCTCTCTCACTCTCTTGCTCTCTCTCTCTCTCTCTCTCTCTTGCTCTCTCTCTCTCTCTCTCTCTCTCTCTCTCTCCCCCCTCTGGCTTTAACCGTCTTTCTCTCTCTCTCTTGCTCTCTCTCTCCCCCCTCTGGCTTTAACTCTCTCTCTCTCTCTCTCTCTCTCTCTCTCTCTCTCTCTCTCTCTCTCTCTCTCTCTCTCTCTCTCTCTCTCTCTCTCTCTCTCTCTCTCTCTCTCTCTCTCTCTCTCTCTCTCTCTCTCTCTCTCTGGCTTTAACTAACTTTCTCGCCCCCCTCTGGCTTTAACTCTCTCTTTCTTGCTCTCTCTCTCTTTCTCTCTCTCTCTCTCTCTCTCTCTCTCACACACACACACACACACACTCTGAGTGAACTGTAAATGTAGGTTAGACTGAGAGCTGAACAGAGATGATCTGATGAATCACAGAGTCGACACTTCATTACCTCAGTTCAGACATCAACACCTTCATCACCGTCATCATCTTCCTGCACGCGAGGGCTTCCCCCGTGCTCGGCTCACTGAGAGAGAGAGAGAAGACAGGAGCATGCGAGCGCTGTAGGTGAATTCCTCCACGAGCTCCACTCAGAGCGGCATGACTCGCCTCCTCTCCGCCGCGTGCCTGCTGCTGCTCGCCGTCTCGCGCTGCTGCCGGTGCCGTGACGGCTCTTCCTCCTCCTCCTCCTCTTCGTCCTCCCTCGCCCTCCCGTTCACGGACTGCGCTCAGAGCAGAGGAGGCAGGGCCGGACACTACCGGGGCTCCATCGACGTGACAGAGTCAGGCGCGAGGTGCATGAACTGGACCGAAGTGTCCGGCGTGTGCGCGCGCTACCCGGGCAAAGGACTCGGAGAGCACAACTTCTGCCGGAACCCGGACGGCAGGATACGGCCCTGGTGCTTCTTCAGGAACGGACGGGGACGCATCGACTGGGGCTACTGCGACTGCAAACAAGGTAGAGCAGAAGACCCGTCAGCTCCAGTATACACGGGTAGATTTAAAGGGGAAGTCCACAGGGTCGGCTAAAGTCCTGCATGATTAAGGGTTTACCATGTAGACAAAGCCACTCAGAGTGGTTTTGGTGTGAAGTGAATCGTTGTAGAGAAACTTGGCGAGTCAGAAATGCTCAGAGTGGTGGTGAATGGAACCAGACGTCCACCACCTCCCTCAAAGAAGGTAGCCTCCTTGAAGTTGTTAGGAACACACTGCCTGATGCCTGTGATGATCCCCTCACTCACACCCCAGTCCACTCTGCAGGAGCCTGAAGTTAGTAGGTCTGGTATCAATCACTACCACATACAAATGTTTACATATATGGGCTTACTATACAAATCTGAATCTATATGTTTCTCTAGAACAGAGCATTTCACACCCGACCATATAGAATTACTTTGTTCACATCTTAACCATTTAATTATACAGTTTTTGGAAAATCATTGGAAAGTGCTCCAGATGTCTGGTTCCTATCAACACCTTAGTGAATAGGTTTCTCAAGAATGGCCTCTTCGGAGTTCCTCCAGAATCAAACCACCTTGGTCCTTAGATTTATTTGTTTCTGGAAATTTAGGACATTCAGCTTTAAGCCGTCTATCCGGAATTCTTAATTACCCAGGTAACTGTAGCCTGAAGTCAAATCGATCTAATAGGTGATCTGAGAGATCAGGGACATCATTCCTATTGGAGAAGAGATCAAGGTTATTCCTAATGGATAGTCCTAATGTTGGACTTCCAGCGATCCGATTTGACTGGGAAATATCCTGCTTTGAGAAGAAGAACCTAAGGTGGGACCCCCTGGCTTATCAGTGCCAGTGCAACGTTGCCCCCTTTTGGTGCTTCAGTACTTGCACTAAACCAGGGCGAGGACACTAGAACTGATACCTGTTAGGACTGGAGAAGGCATGCGGGGCGAGTTCAGACAGGCCCACCCAGAAAACTATGCCCTCAGAGCAGCACACCTGCGCGCTAGTGAAGCTAAGCTAGCGCTGAGATAATGATAGCTCATCTTTAGTGTGCCTCTGAATGTAAGTGGGCTTTTAAAACATCGTCAGATTCGACTACATGATTGAAGGAGGCATGCATGCTAATCTATGCTAACTCAGTCATGTACAGCCCCTAGCTGTGGTCATCCATAGTCTCCTTTCAGCGGTGGGGATTGGAACCAGACACGGGTGCAGGTTTTTCAGCCGTCTAAAGAGAGACTGGTGAGCGGTACTGTAACTGGTAACATTGTTAGAGGCAGGTTGCTTGGCTAGTCATTATCCCAGGTGGTTGCTAATATTGCAGCCCACTAGTACATATGTGAGTCTGTATGTAGTGTGTATTAAATGTTTGCCATTCATTTGTAATGGAGGGAAAAAAAAAGTTTGATTGAACACTGTACAAAAACGGAACAGCTGCCAATCCAGCAATGTGTGTATAATTCTGCTGATGTGACAGTTTTCAGATGTAGCTAGGGTTCTCAGTGAGTTCCTAGATTCTGGGTCCACAGTGGACAAGTGTACACTGCTAATGGGAGGTGTGTGTTTGCCGGTGATTTATCGCTCTAGTGAACACAACAGCCGGGCCACACGTGTGCGCTGGCAGAGTGTGCATGCATGTGCGTAAACACATACACGCGTGCACACAAGGAGCTGTTATCAGTAGATATACATACTGTATATACATATATCATCCGCCTATTGTCCATTCTGTCAGCTCCACTGACCATATGGGAGCACTCTGTAGACCTGCAGTTACAGACTGTGGTCCATCTGTTTCTTTGTATACTGTATTACCCTCTTCTTCAGTGGTCAGGACCCCCACAGGACCCCCACAGAGTTGGTACTATGTGGGTGGTGGATCATTCTCAGCACTGTAGTGACACTGACGTGGTGCTGGTGTGTTAGTGTGTGTGGTGCTGGTGTGAGTGGATCAGACACAGCAGTGCTGCTGGAGTGTTTAAACACTGTGTCCACTCACTGTCCACTCTATTAGACACTCCTACCTCGCTGCTCCACCTTGTAGATGTACAGTCAGAGACGGTAGCTCATCTGCTTCTGCACAGTGCAGTGTTGTTTAGTTCATCAGGGGTCACTAAAAAAGCAAACTGAGCCACATGACTATTCTAACCTAAGTCTCCTAAAATTTGAATCAGTGTAATAAACGCTGGCTCGAGGTGATCACTGCTTTGCTACACTAATGTTTAATGTCAATGTTGCTATATGATTATACACAACTAAATTCAGCCTACACATTCTATTGACAGGCTTCAGACATTATAATATATATATATATTATAATATATATAATATATATAATATATAATATATATAATAATATAATATATATAGATCTCCATTTTTGTCCATTTTGACTTTTTGCATCATTTGAAAACAGCAGCTGCCTTTTACACTTTGTGAGCTTTGTATGATGAATGGACTAACAGAAATGGCCCAAAAGGGCTCGGACAGATGTCTGGTTCCATTGACTTACATTAAAATTGAATGAATTTCAATTTCCTGTAAAGTTGTCATTTTGGAGATACATGTTTTTCTTTGGACAGCAACGATATATATATATATATGTGTGTGTGTGTGTGTGTGTGTGTGTGTGTGTGTATGTGTATGTGTGTGTGTGTGTGTGTGTAAATCACCCCAGCCTATACATATATCCACAGATGGTGTTATGTATGTATTTATGAATGTATTTAATGTGTGAGTGTATATATATATATATATATATATGTATGTATATATACATATATAGTGCCAGATCAGCTTAACTAAATCTGAATAAGTCAGTCTTGCAGGGCCTGGATACGGATCTGGCTGGTCCCAGAATGAATCAGTCCCTGAGTCTATAGCTCCATTCGGAGTAGCTTCCTCTATGCTTGTTAAGCCTGTCCGGAATGCAGTAGAAGCCAATAGGATTAATTCCACCAAAACTGTATTGGAATGAAGTACGGTAATGAACGTCTAAAAGAACACTGTAGAATTACAGTCATTTCATTTCTGTGCTGCCTTGTACCATAAATCAAGAGTTGTACCAGGTCCATGATAATGAGAGTACCACCATAATAACAACCGCCATTAAAATAAACCCATATATCTATCATTGGTTTTTGTGAATGTACGTATCTATTTACATACACATTTACATAAGATCAAGAACAGGAGTTACAATACAGGATACTGTATCCTGCTTTATGGGCTTCATGTACATGCATCTGAACTTCCCGAACATCCAGTTTTATAGGCTGTTGTAAGTGTGAGAGAGTTCCAAGTCCTATGGCCTGGGGACTGCAGGGGACAGTAGCGGGGTACGGTAATGCTAACATTGTGTGTATGTGGATTTGTGTGTGTGCAGGATCAGTGCGGCTGCAGGGTGGGCGGTCTAAGCTTGATGGCACGGTTGAGGTGTATTTGAATGGCGTGTGGGGGACGATCTGTAGCAACGACTGGGATGACAACGATGCGGCTGTGGTATGTCGACAGCTTGGACAGGGGTAAGAGCACGAAAACACTGAAGATGTTTCTCAAAGCCTTGGTTTTCAGTATAAATACAAATACAAACAATAAAACCTGCATAAACAGCTTTGTGGTGTCTAAATGCCACTTTTCCCATTGGTTCTGTTGTTGCGATTTAAAATTGCAATTACTTTCAGCGAACTGTCCAAAGTCCCGGCCTGTAATTTAGCCCAATTGGACCAGAACATCCATTTTTCTCTGGTTTGAGACCTCCTGGTGAACAAGCCGCCAGTTATTCCTATTTGTTAAGTCACCGTATATAGTGGTTTGCTTGGTTCTGGTTGGTCTGACTGGTTTCCTTCAGGCAAGCTCAGATACTGGGTCAATGTTCCACAAAGATAAGATTAGTGATGAAATAGGCTAGAATTAAATTGAATCTTTCAGCCCTGTGGAAAGGTTTGGCAACCTATCGTCAAATGACTTGTGTTGTTGATATTCTAGATGTAAATGAGTGAATACATCCTCTACGTATTGCAATGGAAATAAATTGGAGCACTCCAGCATCTACTTAAATCAGCATCGCCACATGTACAGCAGGTTCTTAGTGAGGAACAGAAGGTTGGGTCCTAGCTTTACTGGCAGATACTGTGAGGGTCTGGTTCATAAGAACAAGGTCAAGCAGCAAACACACAGGACAACACAGCTACAGACTGGCAGAGGGCCAAACCCACTCCCTACTGACCGTGATGAGCGCCACCTCATTCCAGTGTCCCTTAACCACCGTAAGATGACCTCACGTGACCTACAGAGAGACTGGTGAGTCGTGGCTTCAGTGAGATGCACAGCGAGCATGGTTCTAAAAACAGGCTTCTGGAGGTCATTAGTGATTTTCTACATACACAGATCTAATACAATATCTGATCTGGAGTTCGGGAGACATGTTTCCAGTAGTGTAGAGAATCAAACACAACTGAGGAATTTTGGTCCAACACAAACCCAGAATCTGTACAGCTAGAGACACTGATCTTTTTCAGGTGGTCTCTTAAATTTATCCAGAGCTGTATATATACATATATACGGTCACATATTAGTTTTGTTTGCTGATTTGAACATATTGGAAACCCAAAATGTGAGCTGTGTTATGTTATGTGTTAAGTTACGGCAATTTCATACTTTTTGTGGTATTATTTATGTTAAACCTACAAATAATGTTCTCCATTTTTGCATTAATTTGAATTAAAAGTAGATAAGAAGAACCCTATTCAATGATCCAATAATACAGATCTGTGAGTAGCTACAGTGTGAACCTTTAGGATTAGCAGCTAACCTGAAGGTGAAACGGAAGTGGTTTTTAATCAATAGAATAACCGGAATCGATGGGAATGAGTGATCACCCTGTTGTGTTTGAGGAACAGGGATCTATCAAAGTTATGAGTGAGATTTCCGTGGACCTCAGAAAACAAAAGTGTGGACCGACCATCCACAGCCAGATCGTACAAATCCAGTGCTTAATAGTTTGTGAGCCCTTTAGAATTCTCTATATTCTCCATCAGATTTTCCCACACAGTCCTAAAAGTAGAAGAAGAACCCAGCTAAACAAACGAGACACAGTTATTAGACCTCATTATTTATTTATTGAGAAAAATGACCCAATATTACAGATCCGTGAGCAGCAAACGTTTATGAGCTGACCTGAAGGTGAAATCCAAGTCTGAAGGTGGTTTCAATCAATGGGATGAGCGGAATCAATGGGAATGAGTGATCACCCTGTTGTGTTTGAGGAACAGGGATCTATCAAAGCCAGATCTCCATACCTCGTGTTTGTTTTAGTGTGTCATTCCATGAACCAGAGAGATTTTGAGGAAGCTTAGAAGAAGAGTTGTTGATGCTCACCAGCCTGGAAAAGGTCATACAGGACTCCACCACTCAGTCAGATTGTAGAAATGGAGGAAATTCCAGACCAGGAGTGGCTGACCAACAAAGATCACTCAAAAGAAAGGAAACTCAATGGCAATGGTGTGCATGGCAGGGCTCCAATGACAAAGCCAAACTTCTCACCAAAAAGACCATTGCTGCCTATCTATGGATTGATCTATGGTCGCTATAGATCACATTGACAAGCCAGAGGGCTACTGGAACAATGCCTTGTAGACAGATGAGACCAAAATAGATCTTTGTGGTGTAAACGAGAAGCGTTATGTGTGGAGAAAGGAAAACGCTGCATCCCAGCGCAAGAACCTTCTCCCATCTGTGAAACATGGCGGTGGTAGTATAGTGGTTCAGGCCTGTATCGCTGCTGCAGGGCTATTGATGATATACCAGCCATTTATAGATTCAAGAGTTTTATTGTCATATGCACAGCATAACAAGCAGTTACATTGTACAATGAAATTCTTACTTTGCAGTTATACCATCAAATTCTACATTTGCGACCCTAGGCACACAAGCCGTTACAATGGCCAAGTCAAAGTCCTGGCCTTAATCCCACAGAAATGTTGTGGACGGACCTGAAGCAAGCATCTCATGGAAGGGAGCTCACAAACATCCCAGAGCTTGTTTCACAAGGGATCATTTTCCCCAATATATAAATAAATCTAATATTTGCGGCTAATTTGTCAAATTCCTATAGACATACAGAACATTCGGGACTATAGCACCACTGTAGTCGTCAGGCCGTCTTACAGAAGAAAGAAAAGCATGTGGTAGAAGCTTCTGGTGGTCTCAGAACAATGGACTGACCATCCCATGAGTCCAGGCCTCAACATCACTGAATGTATTTGGGAGTACTGAAATCAAGAGAAGCAGGAAGTCCAACCAACTTCTAAGAAGGTATGGAAAAATATGGAGGCTGTAATGAAGGTAAAGTGACACACAGAATCCTGACGTTATATTTAGTGGTCTCTGACTTTTGCCCCGTACGGACCTCTGATTCGTGTCGACCTTATGCTTTCCACGCACGTCCCACCCAACCGCGGAGCAACCTTTGTGGGCTTGTGTGTGGAATCGCTCGGTTGCTTGACCCAATCACGTCATCCTGTCTCTTGAAAGGTCAAAGGTCAGCCTCCCACCTCTCAAGTGCGTGATTAGTGAGATGTCCGGCGCTCTGCCGTGTGCGCACGCACACATATAGTATATATAAACACCCGCAGCTGACACCTATCATTTTCGTATTGGGAGTGCGCTGACCCCTGAGGTCATTTATGAGCGTGTTCAGCTCAGGGTGATGGCATCGCCTCACGCAAGACTGACAGTTATGAGTTAAAAACAGACACAGGGCCGCACACATGGTTTCTTTCACTCTTGGAGCTCAGCAGGTCAGCGGGCGTTTGTCCTTTGTCAATTATTCACAAAGCGCTTCCAGTCAGACGTGCTGGGTTTATTAATTATGAATGAAAATCAGAGACTGGCAGCCATCTTGCATTATTTAAGGTATCATGTGCTTTAGGCTCATATAGTGCTGAGGTACAGGAGCTCTTTAAGGTTAGGTGGGTATGTGTGCGGGGGAGCCGGAGTGAATGATGGAGAGAGAGTAGGGAAAAACAGAGTAGAGGATGTGTGCATGGTGTAGCCTGGGTTCTCCTACTGCTGTCTCTGGGAACTTGTGACGAGCGGTGCTTGTTAACCCGTCTCCGAAACCCCCTTACGACATGTTTCCTGCATGTCCCTCCATGGAAGATAAGTACCAAGCATCCACCTCTCCTAGAGAGCACCTACCCAGTTTCATGGGTAGCATGGCATTCCAAGTGTGGGGACCCTTTGTCACACAAGTAGCCATAAGCACATGGTCCAGCAAATGTGTAGATCGGGATAGGGCATCTGGCACCATGTTCACGCATCCCTTTCAGTATTTGACTTGAAAGTCAAAACGCTGAAGCCGTATGGTCCATCTGGTCAGTCTGACTAACTCACCGAAACTAATTTGGGGAGAAAAAACTATGAACACCAGAATACCACAGAGCTTGAACCAGTTAGAGTTTACTCAATATTTCCCCAGACAACAAACCACACACCAACAGCAGTAGATTATAATCTTTTTTTTTATTGTGGAAATGTATAACAGTACAATTTACAAAGTAAAAAAAAAAAAAAACAATAGGACATTTCCATTTTTTTTTAACATTTATGAATGTAATACCCTTTCCCCATTATTATACTCCACCCACCCAGTTATCCCCTTCTATACAACATAGAGTACCCCGTCCCCTCCCCACCCCAGCGTCTAAGGGATTTACAATGCAATACTCAAATATGGCATGGAATAAATAATTAATAGGAGAAAGAAAAAAAAAACAATAATAATAACTAAAATTAAAACTGAAGAAATTTTTTTTTTTATATTAATTAAAAATAATAAAATAAAATAAAAGGAGGAAAGGCCCATAGAACACTATTCAATGTCAATTATAGATTTAATGTTATCTATGTAGGTCAGAATCGGTCTCCAAATAGTTAAAAATCTGTTCCTGGATCCCCTAAATGAATATTTTATTTTTTCCAACTGTATAAATTGCATCAGATCACTAAGCCACATAGATGCTTTTGGAGGGTGTTTGGATTTCCAATGTAATAAAATTCTCCTGGGGTATTATGACATCTAACACAAAAGGTATCATCATTAGAATTACATTTTAGCTAAGTAGATCATAATCTTGCCTGCGGAGGTCTAGTAGGTGGAATAATGTCCATAGATGGACTTTAATGAAAAAAAAAATTCCAAAAGAACAAAAACAAAAACAAGAAAAAACCAGGAATGAGCTCACCCAGTTTCTTGAGGTATCTCTCTAAGTAGTAGGAATCCGAAGATGAGTAGAATCAGTAGTGCAAGACTGATAGGGCTTGAACAGCAATACTCCACCTGGCCTGTCTCCCCCAAACTCGATCCTCCATTAAAAATGGCGGCCACACTTCCCCTTCCTGCTTCCAAACCAGGGTTTATATTCAAAATAAGAGTCCCCCCATTGGAATAACCAGGAAACGTTGTCAAAATAAGATGAGATATGAAAAACAAAACATAATAAAAGTACCAAAATAGAATGAGCTGTCACGCCTCCGCGTCTCCCTGGCTTCTCCGCTCTTCGGGACTCCACTTCCCAGAGGGCCACGCTCGATGACGTCATGTCTATGCGCCCCCGTTCGGACTCCGTGATTTGCTCTAGATCGCTCGAGGTTTAACTACAGCGGTATCTAATTACTGCCTGTGTTTAAGGCTGTGTTTCACGCGGGTTCTCTGCGAAGCTTTGCCAAACCTAGGTTAGCAATCCTGAGCGGTCCCTTCTCGTGTTGTCGCATTCTGTTTTCCGACTCCCGTCGTTCCTCTACTACTCTTTCGCCTTCTCCCTTTTGCTCGTGCTCTGTCTCTCCGGTTTGAATCTGTGCTTTCCCACTTTAGTTTTCCCCTTAGGTTTTCCCCTTTAAACTTGTTCGCCCTCGCTGCTTGTACTACCTGGTTTTGACCTCCACCTGTCCCTGATTCTAATCTGGTGCTTACTGAGATTACCTGTTTGTAAATAAACCGTTCCTGGTTTTTTAATTCTGCACACGTCGGTCTCGAAGTCTTTTGCCTAACATGAGGCCACAACTATCAGAACTTCCCAGTGAGCAGTCATAAAGGAGATCAAGGATTTGGTTTTGGCGGGTTAACTTAACTAACACTATTTAAAATACATGTTAGTTAATTATTAAAATAGGAATTCCACAGGTCCCCTTATGTGGTGTCACAACACTACGTCCATTCGTTACAACAGTCTAATTACAATGTTGGTATATCAAATCAAGTCAAGCCAGCAGATGTTGTCACAAAGCAGCTTTACTGAGAATCTGGGCCCAAGCCTCCAATGAGCAAGCCAGAGAGATGAGGCTTGGCCTTGTTTATGTCACATGCACGGCCAGGTATGAGACTTGCATCTTTAGCGTGTCTCATGATGTCCATCCCACCCACCAAGTGTCATACATGTCGTGTTGATTCCTTCTGGGAACAGCTATCCTTTTAATGATGGGTGTATAATAACACATATATGACTTTCAGATATATTTATATATTTTGGTACTTGCCTCAGTGTAAATGACCCTGACCTCCTCTTATGGCTATATGCGGTAGAGGCCGTTTAGGTAGCTTAGCTTCTGCAGTGTATATGGACTGAATGGACTGGTGTCCACTGACAGCATGCTGTGATGACATACTACGTGAAATGATTTTCATACCGGCCCTTTACAGTCCCTAATATCTGGTCAGCACCGTTCCTGTGGTCAGAAGCTGATTAGTGATGAGTGGGGTAGTGAGGGGCTGATATATTGGGCTGCAGTGTGTAGCTGTGTATGGTGGAGCTTTGAGGATGGAGGTTCTAAAGTGGATGGAGAAAGAAAACATGCATTTTCCTTTTCTATATTAATGTGTATGTCTCTCTCTCTCTGTCTGTCTGTCTGTCTGTCTCTCTCTCTCTCTCTCTCTTTACCTCTTTCTCTGTCTCTCTCTCTCTCTCTACCTCTCTCTCTTCTTCTCTCTCTCTTTCTCTCTCTCTCCCTCTCTCTCTTTCTACCTCTTTCTCTGTCTCTCTGTCTCTCTCTCTCCCTCTCTCTCTCTCTCTCTCTCTCTCTCTCTGTCTCTCTCTCTCTTTCTACCTCTCTCTCCTACTCTCTACCTCTCTCTCTGTCTCTGTCTCTCTCTCTCTCTCTCGCGCTGTCTCTCTCTACCTCTCTCTCCTACTCTTTACCTCTCTCTCTGTCTCTGTCTGTCTCTCTCTCTCTCTGTCTCTCTCTCTCTCTCTCTCTCTCTCTCTCTCTCTCCCTCTCTCTCTGTCTCTCTCTCCCTCTCTCCCTCTCTTCCTTTCTCAGGTATAAGGCTCGTGCACGTGTGAGCTCTGTGGTGAGGCTGCCCGTGTCTGTAGTGCACTGGAGGACAGTAGGCTGCAGCGGAGATGAAGCGGACTTGCTGCAGTGCTCTCACTCCGTGTGGAACGGAGGAGAGTGCTCTAACAGACAGGCTGCTGCGGTCACCTGCACACCAGCGGAGGGTACAGACCCACACACACACCCCACCAGGCCAAAAATGAGTCACCTGTGACTGAAACGTACCTAATAGCATGTAACACCACTGTGGCTGGGTTTGGCATGGACTGGACAAGTTTCTGGATGTAGGCCACATCAGTGTTCAGCCGGAGTTGGTGGAAGCCTTCTCTGGCACAATCCCGAGGAGAGTTTCCTGTAGACTGGGATTTGAGCCACTGCTGGTAGACCCGTATGACTGTACGCTTCCATACACCTGCAGATTCAGCTACTTCCTTCACACTATGGTTTTTGGCCACGCCCAAACACTCAGTCACTCCTCTTAGCCAATCATTAACATCTGCTCTGGAGCCATTTTCCACACATGGAACGAGACATTCCCTGCACTGTAGCACCTCTTCTCAACCTATGGATCCAGTCACTCACATCCCGCAATTACATATAGCCCCATCACCCTCGTGCAGCGCCATCTGCAGGAGCCTGAAGTTACTACCACCTTAAACACACACAATGAATTTTTCTTTTGTTGTCATGTAACTAATCTGAGGCCCTGACAACATTCTCAGCGTTATGTGTTAGTTAATATGTAACGTTATAGGAGCATCATCTGAAATGATACAGATTAGATTAAAACGTCTTGGGAACTGGGAACCTGCCCTGCTAGCTGGGATAGTGGTTGTTCTGAGACGTCTCCCGAGAGGTCGTATTGAGCTTCAGCAGGTGTTCCGAGACGTCACTCTCCATGGTAAGGCCAATCGTTCTCTGAGTAGAGAGGTTGGGAAGGAATCTGTCTTCTGCATTTATTCCATCCCTGAAGTGAAACACCCATATACACACACCCCAAGGGCAGTGAGCACATTTGCCCGGAGCACTGGGCAGCTCTATCTACTGCACCTGGGATGAGATTTTGGGGTTGGGTGACTTTGCTCAAGGGCACTTCAGTTGTTACTGTTGGTTCTGGGAAGTAAACAATGCTGGTTCCTCCACCCTGCGACTCCCCCATAGAACAATTAGGACTCTGTTCTTGTAGGGTAGAATTGTAACATGGTGTTGTTTTGAGTGCTGTTTATCTGATGAGGACAGTTTTGCTGAATTTCTGCAGGAATGAAAGTTTGTGTACGGGGTTTCCTATATGTGTAGTGTTTATGCTGTCTGTGTGTGTGTGTGTGTGTGTGCAGCTACAGTGATTGTGCCAGTGCGTCTATCTGGTGGACCGTCCGTGTATGAAGGCCGTGTGGAAGTGTATCATGCAGGGCAGTGGGGTACCGTGTGTGATGACCAGTGGGATGATAGCGACGCTGAGGTGGTCTGCAGACAGCTGGGACTCGGGTAACGTATACACACACACACACCACACACACACACCACACACACACGCACATACACACACACCACACACCACACACACACGCACACACACACCACACACCACACACCACACACACACACACCACACACCACACACACACGCACACACACGCGCACACACCAAGGCACACAAAGGCAGTTGGTTAGTCAGGCCTGACCTGCTTTCTTTAGAACAAACTCTTCATTTATCAGGACGCAGGGGCTTTCACTAACACTGGAAAATATGTGTGACAGAGAGAGAGACAGAGAGGGGGAATGGGAGAAAGAGAGAGAGGGTGAGAAGAGAGGGAGAGAGAGGGAGAGAAGAGAGGGAGAGAGAGAGAGAGAGAGAGAGAATGAGAGAGAGACAGGGAGAGAGACGGAGACGGAAAAACAAAGAGAGAGTGGGAGAAAGAAAGAGAGAGGGAGAGAGATAAAAAGAGTGAGAGGGAGAGAGAGAAAGAGAAAGACAGAGAGAGAGAGAGAAGAGAGAGAGAGAGAGGAGAAAGAATGAGAGAGAGAGAGAGAGAGACGGAGAGGGAAAAACAAAGAGAGAGAGGGAGAGAGATAAAAAGAGTGA
>JAMWET010000038.1:327500-330000 GCA_024036415.1 Prochilodus magdalenae | reverse complement strand
ATAAGAGCACTACCTAACAACCCCAACCCAGTGCTCATACGTAGAGAGAGACAAGTCTGCGTTTGAAGATCGCGAGAGAGTCTGCTGTTAGGATAGCCAGTGGGACTTCATTCCACAAGAGTCTAGACGCATGTCCCCCATGCATTTTGAGGGATGGTGGGTCAAGCCGAGCTATACTTGAATCTCGAAGGGCCCAAGACACAGATCGATTGTTAACCATTGCCATAAGTTAGGGAGGGGCTGGTCCATTCTTGGCTTTGTAGGCAAACATGAGAGTTTAAATCTACAGCTCCAGGAAACCAGTAACGGAAGCGTGCACTCGTATTGGGAGGCCAGCTTTTTTGACATCTATGAGCCAAATTGAAGGCCTCGTTACGGTTTGCCACTGCAATAAATTACATAGTGTGGAAGAAGGTTGGGTTATGTGGGATGTGCTTTGAGAACCCTTCCCCGACTGGATGAATCTGATGATTGCGAGAAAGGGGTATTGAGATCTATACAATCACCCGGACCGTCTTTTTGTGTCGGCGCGAGTGATGTTAACACGTAAAGACGCGTGACGTGGTCCCACAAATTCTGTACCTCGGTACCTCTGGCTTTTAAATGAGTCTAGCAGGCTTGACAGGATGACGCACAGCAGCACGACTTCTTTCAACCCTAACAGACCATTGATGGCTATTGTTACGATAAGGGCTTCGTAAGTGCTTTTCTATTGGTCCCTTTGTGTAGCAGGCGTTTTGAAATGGTGCCTAACGTTTCAGGAAGGATGCCTTTGAGCTGGTTTTCTCCTTACAGTGATGATGTGTATGTAGGTCTGGACAGAGCGTGAGGCCGGAACGTTTTGGAGCTCCTTCAGGGCCGATCCTGCTGGACGATGTGAGCTGCACAGGAAAAGAGCCTACGCTCACACACTGCAGCAGAAAAGACTGGCTCAGGCACGACTGCACACACTCGGAGGACGTGGCGATAGCTTGCAGCCCCCAACGCACCGGACATGGAGTCCCTACCAGTAAGCATAATTAAAAATAACCCATACGGACATATATACACCCATACTCGGAACACGCATGTGAATATGGGTGACACACATTGACATGTGGGCTCTAAATCGTCCATTATTATTTTCATTAGCCTCACAAAACGAGCAGAGTGCATCTCGTCGCTGTCCAAAGAAAAAGAGGTTTCCCCAAAATGGCAACTTTACAGGAGAGGCCAAAAACCTCATTTAATTTGAATGGAAGTCAATGGAACCAGACGTCTTTCCGAGCAGTTTTGGGCCATTTCTGTTGGTCCATTCTTCATGAAATTTCCACGCAGTGTAAACAGCAGCTCATGTGATCAAATGAGGTGTAAAAGTAAAAATCAGGGTTGTTGATGGGTTGTTTGGTTGAGGTGATGGGACATATGAACCACAGCGTCTACACGAGCTGCTGGACACCCAGGTTTTGCTCTTATTGAGAAACATGAGTTTCACTTTCCATGTAATCCCAGTCACGTTCAGTGATTTACATTTATGGTACTTAGCTGACGCTCTTATCCAGAGCGACTTAGAAGGTTTTTCATATTACAGGTGGGCCAATGTAGTGTTAGGAGTCTTGCCCACGGACTCTTATTGGTGTAGCACAGCCACGTCACTCAGCCCAGGATTCGAACCCAAGTCTCCCACGTGTGGTGGTGGCTACTTGGTGGGTAGTGGTGTTATCCGCTGAGCTACACCAACCGCCAACCAGTGATGTTAAGGGCTGGACTCTCCTTTCAGACCTCCATAGTGTTGCGGTATCTTGTTACAGTGGAAGGACGAAAAGGAACACCTGTGGATGTTTCGAGATCTGAAGCAAGAGTGGAGCTTGATGTTCTGTCTTTCATCTTAAAGATGAAAGCTTTAGGTACCGTTGATCTGATAAGGGCAGGTTTGGTGGACTCACTCTCTTTGGACTCTTTAGCATTTGATCATATCGTCGCTGTCCAAAGAAAAACAAGTACATTTACGGCATTTAGCTGAAGCTCTTATCCAGAGCGACTTACAAGGTTAATCATATTACAGGTAGGCCAATGTAGTGATAGGAGTCTTGCCCAAGGACTCTTATTGGTGTTGCACAGTGTAGTCACGCAGACTGGGATTCGAACCCCAGTCTTCCACATGTGGTGGTGGCTCTCTGGCAGGCAGTGGTGTTATTAGCTGAGCTACACCAACACCAGTATCTCCAAACAAGTATCTCCAAAATGGCAACTTTACAGGAGAGGCCAAAACCTGATTGAATTTGAATGTAAGTCAATGGGACCAGACGTTTTTCCAAGCATGGTTTGGATATTTCTGATGATCCATTCATCTTGAAACGCCCACCCAATATAAACAGCAGCTCATGTGATCCAATGACGCCAAAAAATAAAAACTGACCAAAATGGAGATGGACATGTTTTTTTATTGGACAGTGATGAAATTTTTGAGCTCCAGTTTTGGAAACTCCTGCTTTTCTTTGCTTCTCCTTCTTTACACTGC
>JAMWET010000038.1:315000-317500 GCA_024036415.1 Prochilodus magdalenae | reverse complement strand
GTGTGTCTGTGTCTGTCCAGCCATCTGTGTGTCTGTGTGTCTGTCCATCCATCTGCATGTCCGTTTGTCTGTCCATCCATCTGCGTGTCTGTTTGTCTGTCCATCCATCTGTGTGTCTGTGTGTCTGTCCATCCATCTGTGTGTCTGTTTGTCTGTCCATCTGTGTGTCTGTGTGTCGGTCCATCCATCTGTTTGTCTATTTGTCCGTTGTTCCAAGTGTTGCTTCGTCAGTCTGTTTGTTCGTCTGTTCATGGATTTGTGTTGTTGTTTGTTCGTTCATGCGAGTGTTGCTTCTGCTTTTTCGCACATGTATCTGTCTGTTCATTATTTTATTGGTTCGTCAGTCTGTTTGTTCGTTCGTCCGTCTATCTGTCCATCTGTTGATGTGTGTGCTACTTCGTCAGTCTGTTTGTCTATCTCTCTATCGGTCTGGGTTCTGTTTGTTTGATAGTTCTCTATGACTGGCGTGGGCTAGGAGTGTTGGTCAGAGAGCTGTCAATTGGGCTGTTCATTAGCCACGCCCACATATGTTTGTTATACTACACTAGTTTGGTAGCACACATGTGTTAATATGTTACTCTGTGCTCCCTGGACCGTTAAGGCATATACTCCGCAGCGGTGAATGGAAGGAACTGATGGAAGCTGTAGCGGTAGCACGAAGGCCTTGGGGGTGAAATTATACTCCACTGCCTTTGTGTTTTCCATCCCTCATTCTCTCTCGATGGATGAGTAATGACTTTCCCTTGCTGGTTTCCCCAGCACGGCGACTATCTATAATGAAATCCCCCCAGAACCCCTCGGTAATAATAAACTACAACAGCGTGCGAGATAATGTTCAAAGCTAAACCATGAGCTAAATGGAAGTGTGCGGTTTTGCTGAGATGGAGACGCGCTGAATGGTGGCGCCCATCTGAAAAACAGATTTCAGCGTCGGAGTGGCACGTATGTGCGCTCGCGGATGGTGGGGAGGGGCTGGTGGGCGGCCATTATGTGGTAGGGTTTATTTAATAGGAAGCTCATTAGACGGCTTCTGAAAAGAACATTCCGGAAAACCGGATCAAATGGATCCATATGGAGTTTACAGTGAGTGTGAGCTGCTCGTATATGGGATTGGAGGCAGGTGTTCCATAACTGGAAACCTGAGAATTCCCACTTGGCTGCCAGGTGTTTTTTCAATGATCCTTACTGTGTTACACACCTTTACACACACACTGTGGACCTGTGGCGGGTGACGACAACCAGGTTACGGCTGTAAGAGCCCGTAGTGGTGGTTAAAGCTCATTCGTAGCCAGTTAAAGAAAAGAAAAACGTTTATGGTTTATTCCATGTGCACTATATCAGGTGACAGCAGTTCCCAATCCTGGTTCTGGCAACACCACCCTTCTGTGCTTGGTCTTATCTAGGACTTGATTGAGCTCATTAACTTCTTCGTGGTCTGGGAAACCCAACAATGTGTAGTTCAAGGGGATTGGGAATCTCTCATGTGGGGTAATATATATCAGTGGTCATCAACCGTAGAGCTACACACACATGCACCCACACACTGACACAGTGAAGCTAGAAATAAGGGGTGCAGATGGGGCGTATGGGACAATGTCCACGATTCCTTATTATGGTTCCAATTGATTTGAATGGTATTCCTGAAAACCCTGAATGGAAAAACACAGCCTTCCTTGCACGGTTGATTAGCCAAGCATCCTCTCATTCTTCTCCTGTTTCTCCATGTCGGTGTCCCAGTTGAGAACAATAATGATGGACATGGAGTGAGACCAAACACTCACTCCTTTCCAAGGTGCCTGAGCTGCCAAAGCCTAACCAGGATCAGCTGACTTTCTTTAGGAAGTGCACGCACCTGAGCTGTAGGGGGAAAAGAGTTCACTTCCCCGTCTCCCTGTCAGTGGTACACAGGTTGGCCACTGGGATTCCCCATCAGGTGCAATACAGTGGCCTCGCGGCGGAATAGGGCAGGGCTCAGGAGACAGGCAGCCTCCCCATACCACTTGCTTGCATTGTTCTGCAGTTCAAAGGGAATGGGAACCCCTTACATGGGGTAATGTATCTCGGGTCCTGCAGATGGCGCTGCACCAGGATGATGGGGCTATAAATACCTGTGGGGTGTGAGTGAAAGGGGTCCATAGATTGGGAAGAGGTGCTACAGTGCAGGGAATGTCTTGTTCCATGTGTGGTAAATGGCTCCAGAGCAGATGCTAATGATTGGCTAAAAGGAGGGACTGAGCATTTGGGCGTGGCCAAAGACCATAGTGTGAAGGGCGTAGCTGAGTCTGCAGGTGTATGTAAGCGTATGATCTACCAGCAGTGCCAAAATCCCAGTCTACAGGCAACTCTCCTTGGAATTGTGCCAGCAAAGACACCCACCAAATCTGGCCCTGCTGCCCAGTTCTTTGAGGCAGGAGTGGCTGGACATTGATGTGTCCAGTCTATGCCCAAACCCAACCACAGCTGCTATTGGTGCTCATGAAGGTGTCACATGCTATTAGGT
>JAMWET010000038.1:277500-310000 GCA_024036415.1 Prochilodus magdalenae | reverse complement strand
ATGGTATTTATTTATTTGTTGGTTGATTGATGGCTGTTGTTTTGCAGTGGTCTGGCCAAAGCTCGTGTGATGGCGTATTTTGGAGAAGGGGAGGGGCCTATTCATGTTGATAACGTGAAGTGCACAGGGAGCGAACGCTCACTGACTGACTGCATCAAACAGCCGTTTGGTACCCATAACTGTCGCCACAGCGAGGATGCTGGGGTAATCTGCAACTATGGGCAACTGGACAACGCCGCTGGGGTCAAAGGTGAGACTGTCATTTTTTTTCAATTAAAGTGAGTAGAAGTACAGGGTGGGTGTTTCTAATGAAGTGGCCAGTGAGTGGAAGCGCAAGGTGGGTGTTTCCAATAAAGTGGCCAGTGAGTGGAAGTGCAAGGTGGGTGTTTCCAATAAAGTGGCCAGTGAGTGGAAGCACAAGGTGGGTGTTTCCAATAAAGTGGCCAGTGAGTGGAAGCACAAGGTGGGTGTTTCCAATAAAGTGGCCAGTGAGTGGAAGCACAAGGTGGGTGTTTCTAATAAAGTGGCCAGTGAGTGGAAGCACAAGGTGGGTGTTTCCAATAAAGTGGCCAGTGAGTGGAAGCACAAGGTGGGTGTTTCTAATAAAGTGGCCAGTGAGTGGAAGCACAAGGTAGGTGTTTCTAATAAAGTGGCCAGTGAGTGGAAGTACAAGGTGGGTGTTTTTAATAAAGTGGCCAGTGAGTGGAAGTACAAGATGGGTGTTTCTAATAAAGTGGCCAGTGAGTGGAAGCACAAGGTGGGTGTTTCTAATAAAGTGGCCAGTGGGGGGAAGTACAAGGTGGGTGTTTCTAATAAAGTGGCCAGTGAGTGGAAGCACAAGGTGGGTGTTTCTAATAAAGTGGCCAGTGGGGGGAAGTACAAGGTGGGTGTTTCTAATAAAGTGGCCAGTGAGTGGAAGCACAAGGTGGGTGTTTCTAATAAAGTGGCCAGTGAGTGGAAGTGCAGGGTGGGTGTTTCTAATAAAGTGGCCAGTGAGTGGAAGTGCAAGGTGGGTGTTTCCAATAAAGTGGCCAGTGAGTGGAAGCACAAGGTGGGTGTTTCCAATAAAGTGGCCAGTGAGTGGAAGCACAAGGTGGGTGTTTCAAATAAAGTGGCCAGTGGCCACACTCTAGGTGGGTGAATAAAGTGGCCAGTGAGTGGAAGCACAAGGTGGGTGTTTCCAATAAAGTGGCCAGTGAGTGGAAGCACAAGGTGGGTGTTTCTAATAAAGTGGCCAGTGAGTGGAAGCACAAGGTAGGTGTTTCTAATAAAGTGGCCAGTGAGTGGAAGTACAAGGTGGGTGTTTTTAATAAAGTGGCCAGTGAGTGAAAGTATAAGGTGGGTGTTTCTAATAAAGTGACCAGTGAGTGGAAGTACAAGGTGGGTGTTTGTAATAAAGTGGCCAGTGTGTGGAAGCACAAGGTGGGTGTTTCCAATAAAGTGGCCAGTGAGTGGAAGCACAAGGTGGGTGTTTCTAATAAAGTGGCCAGTGAGTGGAAGTACAAGGGGGTGTTTCTAATAAAGTGGCCAGTGAGTGGAAGTACAAGGGGGTGTTTCTAATAAAGTGGCCAGTGTGGGGAAGCACAAGGTGGGTGTTTCTAATAAAGTGGCCAGTGAGTGGAAGCACAAGGTGGGTGTTTCTAATAAAGTGGCCAGTGAGTGGAAGTACAAGATGGGTGTTTCTAATAAAGTGGCCAGTGAGTGGAAGCACAAGGTGGGTGTTTCTAATAAAGTGGCCAGTGGGGGGAAGTACAAGGTGGGTGTTCCTGATAAAGTGGCCAGTGAGTGGAAGTGCAGGGTGGGTGTTTCTAATAAAGTGGCCAGTGAGTAGAAGTACAAGGTGGGTGTTTCTAATAAAGTGGCCAGTGGGGGGAAGTACAAGGTGGGTGTTTCCAATAAAGTGGCCAGTGAGTGGAAGTACAAGGTGGGTGTTTCTAATAAAGTGGCCAGTGAGTGGAAGTACAAGGTGGGTGTTTCTAATAAAGTGGCCAGTGAGTGGAAGCACAAGGTGGGTGTTTCCAATAAAGTGGCCAGTGAGTGGAAGCACAAGGTGGGTGTTTCTAATAAAGTGGCCAGTGAGTGGAAGCACAAGGTGGGTGTTTCCAATAAAGTGGCCAGTGAGTGGAAGTACAAGATGGGTGTTTCTAATAAAGTGGCCAGTGGGTGGACGCACAAGGCGGGTGTTTCCAATAAAGTGGCCAGTGAGTGGAAGCACAAGGTGGGTGTTTCTAATAAAGTGGCCAGTGAGTGGAAGCACAAGGTGGGTGTTTCTAATAAAGTGGCCAGTGAGTGGAAGCACAAGGTGGGTGTTTCTAATAAAGTGGCCAGTGGGTGGACGCACAAGGCAGGAAGGCTGGTTTTTATGTGTATCACATGACATACTATACTATACACTCCACCATCTGGCCGAACGGAGCGAGAAGAAAGACAGATATGAAGTGATGATAAATGAGAAGCAGAGGGCGAACAGGAGGAACCTATTACCCGAGTGTCTCTCTTACCTTCTTGTGTTTTTAGTGTGTCACACACACACACACACACACACACACACACACACACAGCAGTGTGTTCAGTGTGTTTTGTCTGGGATTGAGGATGTGGTTATGCATAGGAGCCCCATCTCGAGTTTACTTAACATATCTATTAATTTAATAACACATCAGACCAGGCTGCTTTCTCCATTAACTCGTGTTAGCCTATCAGTCCTCCCTACTCACTCTGTCTTTCACATGCACTACTAAACACAGAGCATTCTGTAAACCAATTATAGGCGTGTTGTTGGGTCTTTGGTGAGGACCACCAAAAACGACAAGGGCAACATCAGTAGTTGCAGGTACTGATACTCAGTTCTAGGCTTGTAGAAAGATTAGACAGAGAAAAGGTGTCTACAGATAAACACTTGATAAACGTTGGTCATCCTCTAGTCCTTCATCAGTGGTCACAGGGTGCTGCCCACAGGGAGGCCTTGATCATTCATTTGGTTTATAGTGTGTGTGTGCCCACTATGGTTCACCTGTGAGCAATGAAACTTAGTGGGTAGGTTTGACATTGTGAGACATTCGAATGATTCATGTTTCACACTCGGCCGTGCATGTGACCTAAGCAGAGGTGACATCCTGTTAGTGCCAGTACCATTGGCAGATGGTTGCACGACGCATGACTACATGCACGCAGACCGTTACGACTGTCCTTAACACCACATCAACGTCTCCAAAGACTCCGCTGGGGACGTGCCAGACTGTCATGGAGTGACTCAAAATGGTAGTGGGTTATCTTCAGTGATGAGTCCTGCTTTTTTCTTGGTGGAGATGTCTAGAAGACATGGTGTGACTCCACCTCCACCCCAGCTGGACATTTTGCAGGAACTGTGTGGAATTATTCAACTGCATGGGGTGGATTATCTCAGGACACCATTGGGAACCTCTACAGCTCCATGCCGAGACGTCTGGTATGTTCAAACATGGTGGCCTGACACCATACTGAGACACTACTTCTGTATGTGTAGCTCAATCAATATCGTCCATATCAGTCTAAATGTATCATCATTTATTGTTCCTGGTAACCATGGTAACCTTTATCTTCCTTCCCAACAGCACTGCAGTCCCACACCTCCTTCTGGGTGCAGCTATTCTCTTGCTGATGAGTGTATAGAACACTGTACAGTATATGTAGCACAAAATAAAAGGTGCAAATGTAAAAAGTCTGCAAAGGCTGACATATGTGAATGTTGGTCTTGGAGAGTTAGGCCTGTCCTGAGTTTGATCCTTGTCCGGTGAACTTATAAAGGACATGCTAATGATCACAAGACCTGGGACTATATAAAACATGTGTGTGTGTGTGTGTGTGTTGTAGAGGGAGCCAGCTCCGTGTGTGGTCTGAGGACGGCACACACTCGTCAGAAGAGGATCATTGGTGGAGAAAACTCTCTACGGTAAGCAGAGACTGACAGTTCTAAACATAGAACTGATAAACAAACAAAGGAGAACTAAACCAGCTGAAAGAGAAAGAGAGAGAACACACACACACATACACACACACACACACGCATACACACACACACACACACACACACACATACACACACACACACACACACAGTATATCTAGTGTGTGTGTTCCTACATACATATATATCAAATGTCTGTCTGTGTGTGTGTATGTGTGTATATGTGTGTATGCATGTGTGTGTGTGTATGTGTATGTGTGTGTGTGTGTGTGTATGTATGTAGGCATGTATGCGTGTGTGTATGTGTGTATATGTATGTGTGTGTGTGTATGTGTGTGTGTGTGTGTGTGTGTATGTATGTAGGCATGTATGTGTGTGTGTGTGTGTGTGTGTGTGTGTGTGTGTGTATATGTATGTGTGTGTGTATGTGTGTGTATGTATGTAGGCATGTATGTGTGTGTGTGTGTGTATGTATGTGTGTGTATGCATGTGTGTGTGTGTGTGTATGTGCGTGTGTGTATGTGTGTATATGTGTGTGTGTGTGTGTGTGTGTATATGTATGTGTGTGTGTGTGTGTGTGTGTATGTACGTAGGCATGTGTGTGTGTGTGTGTGTGTGTATGTATGTAGGCATGTGTGTGTGTGTGTGTGTGTGTGTGTATGTGTATGTATGTATGTAGGCATGTGTGTGTGTGTGTGTGTGTATGTGTATGTATGTATGTAGGCATGTATGTGTGTGTGTGTTTGTGTGTGTGTGTGTGTGTATGTGTGTGTGTGTGTGTGTGTGTGTGTGTGTACATTAATAGACTAAGGCAGATTTGTGTGTATGCATTTATGTAGTGTGTGACTTGCTGATGGGAACTCTGACACTCTGACTAATGTTAAACATGCCATGAACATCTGGTCTATATATTTCTGGACGGGCTGAAATAAGTACATGTGGAATAGTATTTTTATGGTACACATTTTAAACTGTATTAAACCCCCTTCTATTATTTTAGGGTTTGAATAATGTTTTGTGATCCCATAGTAAAAACTATTTAAAATATTTAAAAACCCAATATAATATTCAAACCTTAGATACAATTATAAAATAAAGTATTTAAATATCAGCGTATCATCGCTGTCCAACAACTTTTATGCATCATTTGAACACAGCAGCGGATGTTTACACTGTGCAAACATTTCACAATGAATGGACCAACAGAAATAGCCCAGACATGCCTGGAGAAAAGTCTGGTTCCATTGACTTACACTGGAATTAATCTGGGTTTTTGTAACCTGGGACACAACGAGGAGACAGGATTACAAAAGTAGGAACAGGGTTACAAAAACAACTGACATGGAGAGCAAGCCAGAACAAAGGGTACAACAGGCAGTATAAAACAGCAAGGACTAACGAGGAAGGGGCGGAGCTACAAACTAGGGACTGGTGAGGGGCATGACAAGGGGGCGGAGATGGAAGGAACAGTAACCAAAACAAACAGAAGCACATGGCACAGGACAACAATAGGCAATGACGAGAGAAAGACAAGAAATGTAAAACCAGAGGAAACGTAGATAAACGGGCTAGCCTAGACAGGAGGTACTTGTTTTTCTTTGTATAGTGATGCTCTCAATTTATTTTAAAGTTTTTAAAGATCTGTTTGATTAAAAACATTAAGATTTATCATATAAACAGCCGTCAAACATTTTCTAGTACCAAAACATGAAGCATTTTAGGGTGTTTTCCCACTTACTCTGAATACCTATGTCGGTATCCAGGACTTTTATCCAGGACTGGGCTTGTATAGGGGAAGGACTCATTACTGGATCCGTTATGTAATTCCATATGTCACGTTTCTCCATGCATTTTTGCAAACAACAAACAACTTTTTGTTTTATTAACCGTCATCTGTTAATATCAGCACCAGATGACTTCACTACGCAGGACTACATGCTCACAGACCGCTATGACGTCTGCTCTTAACACCACTTGGTCAAAGTCACCAAAGTCTGCAGTGGTGTCCTGCCAGACTGTCACGGAATGACTCAGAACAGCAGCGTGCCATCTTTTGGAGACGGCACTGTGGTCAGCACCATGGCTATGAGTTTGTTATTACGTGTCACACGTCCAGAAGGCCTGGTGTCGCTCCAGCTCCACCCCTACCGCAGATTCCAGTTCAGTTAATCGACAGTAGTTGTGCGTTAAAATGTGTACTCTCTGTAAAGGATGTGTTATTGTCACGACTGGAGGGGCTTTTGTTACCCTCAGTGTTTAATTAATGGGTCCATATAACAGTCTGCTCATCAGAATCAGAACCAAAATCAGAACCAAGCTTTATTTGCCAAGTGTGTTCACACATACAAGAAATTTGTCTTTGGTTACAGTAGCTCACAGTGCACAGAGAGCAACAACATAACACACAGTACACACACACACATCTTAACACACACAAGCACACACACAATACCTTACATACCTGTAAACCTTACAGTATGAGTATCTGTATATGTATATTATAGTGCATAGTGGAGCAGGGGGCAGTCCAGATGTAGAGGCAGATTACGGCTCAAAAATGCAGCACAAGAAGACATACCAGTCTGAGACGGTCAGGACAGAGGATGGGGTGATGTGTGATACAGCACTGTGAATAAGGAAGGTCTGAAACGCGACATGTTAATATGTTAAGTCATTATGTTTATATTGTGTTACAGGGGCGGCTGGCCATGGCAGGCTGCAGTTCGTCTACGTGGGTCTCAGGCAGATGGACGTTTGGTGTGTGGAGCCACTTTGATCAACAGCTGTTGGTTCCTAACATCGGCACACTGCTTCAAGAGGTAAACACAAATACACCTTATGTATGTGGAATGCAGTCTGCTCTAGTACACGGTTACTGTTGTACCGGCTTGTACATCATAAAATCCTTCACACAGAGTTATCCTCAGCTTATCCTCCAACCAGCATGGAGGTCTGTATTCCTCCCAGTCTCGTAGCATCACCTTCCTCCAGTCTGCTTGTTCTGCACACATTTGTCTTGCAGCTAGACTGAGCGTGTTTCAGTAAAAGGCGTTAAGTGTATTTGCATTTGGCCGTGCCAAAGTCCATAGTGTGAAGGAAGTAGCTGAACTCACAGGTGAATGGAAGTGCACCTTAGAATTCTCCTTGGAATTGGGCCAGGGAAGGCATGCACCAAATCTGGCCCAACTCCACAATTCTGTGATGCAGGAGTGGCTGAACGTTGATGTGGCCTACATCCAGAAACTTGTCCAGTACATGCCAAATCCAGTCACAGCTGTTAGTGGGGCTAGTGGAGGTACAGTATAACACTCTATGAGGTACGTTTTAGTCACAGGTGGCTGCTTCTATGTCCGGTGAGCTTGTACATACAGTGTATATAAATAAAATTCAGGTAGTAAAACATGTTATTTAGTAAATATGTCCATAAACTATATAAGTGAGTCAAGCAATAAGGTTGTTTTGCAGTTTGTATCGAAACAAAATGTTAAACATTATGATATCATACTTTTTTTGCACAAGAAACTGCATTTTTTTTTAAAATTATTATTTAAGTTCCAAGCTACGTCCTTTCTTTGCGCTTCCTCTGAGCTTACATTGCTTAGATATTGGTCCTGTCTACAGCTAATAACTGTAGCAACAAAAAATGGTATGTTATAGCAGAGAAAGAAAAAAATTCCAGCAACATTAATACAATGCAAGCAATTGTAGAAACTTTATATTGATCCTGTCATCACAATTTTTAACACAAACAGTTTACACAGTTTACGCCTATAATTAAAGACAGTATATATAAGTTCATTGAATTTTGAATAAGCTTAAATTTGGACACCAGTGATATGAAGGTTCTCTGATACGGCTGGTTCTAAAGTATTAAATAGGCTTTCTGGCCTAAAGATAGCAACTTATATATCAGAGAAGATGCAAAGAGGGAAAAACTTCCCCCCCTTAAATACCCTTTCTCATAATTGGAGTCACCTGTGTATGGAGGTCAAGGGTCACTGAACTTACCAAACCAAATTTGAGTTCCAGTAATTCGTTCTAAAGGTTTTGAAATCAATAAAATGACAACAGTGCCCAAATTTATGCACCTGCCTACTTTTGTTTAACCAATAATTGCACACTTTCTGTAAATCATATAAACTTCATTTCACTTCTCAAATATCACTGTGTTTGTCCCCTATATGATATATTTAACGCAATTTTTTTATCCAAACAATCAATGCTTTATAATCAGGAAAATTAACAACGCTGCCCAAACTTTCACACCCCACTGTGTATATTAGGGTTGTCACGATACCAGAATTTTGACTTCAATACCGATACCAACTGTAGTATCACGATTCTCGATACCAAAACGATACTTGGAAGAAAAAAGCACAACAATAAAAATGTCTGAACATAAAATGTTTATCTTTGATTGAACTGGATTGAACACTGAACAATCTGATTGCAAAAGTTTTTATTCTAAAATTAAACATTTTAACAAAAATCAAGTTACATTATTATAACGTTAACTATAATATAATTAACTAAATACTTCTTAAAAACTAGAACCTCTTGTTTGTTCTGAAACTACACAGTGGGAAGTTTCTTTGCCTGTTTAAGGTTCTTTGCCAGGAAAACCAGTGTGTCAACATGGTCTTCTGTCAACCTATCAAAATAGGCATATACTTCACTCCTCGGACCCGTTTTGTCCACAAGTCGCGAACGCGAGAGGACGTCTTTTTTTTTTTTTTTTTAGCCGTCGCCATGCTACGCACGCTGCTGCTGTCTCGCTGCTGGCTTGCGCGTGCGTGTGTCGCTCAACCGAGTCAAATTAGTACCCGTGAATACAGTCAGTCCACGGCCACGTGCACCGCAGTTTCTCTCTCTCCCCACGCACATCTCTCTCTCTCTCTCTCTCTCTCTCTCTCTCTCTCTCCACTCACGCGCATTCTCTCTCTCTCTCTCTCTCTCTCTCTCTCTCTCTCTCTCTCTCTCTCTCTCTCTATACGGTCACGCGCATTCTCTCTCTCTCTCTCGTTCGCGCTCGCTCTCTCTCTCTCTCTACGGTCACGCGCATTCTCTCTCTCTCTCTCGTTCGCGCTCGCTCTCTCTCTCTCTACGGTCACGCGCATTCTCTCTCCCTCTCGCGCCGCTTATGTGCACCCCTATATACAGTATTGAAAGTATCGAACGCTAAAGAACCGCACCGTTTGTGACAATGTAGTATCGAAAAAGAATCGAATGTTCGGTGCATCGTGCAACTCTATGTCTCACGATGCATATATATATATATATATATATATATATATATGATATATTCTGTATCTCAGCACCATATAAGACATAGCACATAGCACTATACTTCATTTCAGTGACACATTTTATGTGTTATGCAAAAATTCATCCGACCAGAAATCCATCTACTCCCACCATGACCAGACAGAAATAAAAAAATAAATGCTGACGCTAAAGTAAGAGCAGGAATCATGGGTAAATAAATATATAAATTATTAATCCCTTATTGGGTTTTTAAACTGCTGCCCTCTCATCATATTATAACAGATCACAGTCTGGGTAAGTGGTATGTGATTTGCTCGTTAAGCCGTATTATAATTAAGTGGAGATATTTTAATATCATGGAACGTCTCTGTTTCATTTTATGAACTTGTTTAACACCGAAGCCTTCTCCGCTCAGGATTATGAGCGACCAAGCTGTGTGGGTGAGCTCCAGCGGTAACACGGTCACGTCTCTGAAACCCAGCGAGGTGGAACAGAACAGCCGAGAGGTTATAACCCACCGGGTTTAGAATGGTCAGGATGAGACACGATCTTCCGCTGAACCTCTGGGTTGCCAGGTATTCATCACTAGGATCAACTTACAATTATAAGACGACCACCCCCCCACCCAACTTCCCCTGCCATCTCACTGGCCGAGGTCCTGCCAAAGAAACCCAAAGGCCACAGGGCTGAGATTCACAGTCCCATCAGTGTACCCTAAACTAGTGCATGCATTTAACCTGAGCTACTGGCCTGAGGACCAAATCCCCGGTGGACTGATAAAGTAAACGTGTAGCTGTTTGGCCATGAGTAACACAGGCTTGTTCGAGGATATAGAAGAGCAGAACATGAGGAAAAGAACAGAGTGTCAACATGGTGGTGTGAATCCAATACGGTATGGTGTTCTGGAAATTCTGGAGGTAAGCTTGATGCAGCGAGACAAGAACCTTAAGCACCACAGAGCTCCAACCATACAGTAAAGCTTTCGGAAAGGCCCTCACAGTCATGTGACTTGGACATCATCGATGGTAATTGGGTAGATCCGGGACAGGAGTCCTAGAATAGTGCGGAACCAAACGTGTTCCTTATCCGCAAGTGATACGCTGGTACACGACGGCTAGTACTGCTGTAGTCTTAGCGGCGGAGCGAGAGCGAGAATTCAATCTGGTGTCCATCAAACTGTCCTTAGGAAAATATGAGCCATGACATCAGACTGCTGCTAACGTTCCCACCACCTTCTCCGCCAGACACAAACATAGACATAGACATTTGCACACACACAGTCAACAGACAAATGACTTTAATAGCCGTTATTAGCTGGTGTAGCGCCGGATCGCTTGCTCCAAGTCATTCGGAGATTATTAAGGCCGGGAGGACTAAAATTAGTTCCTCACTTCCGAGTTTGTAAAGTGTAACATTACAGGGACGCTTGTGCAGAAATAACCCTCTGCCAGTGTGCAGACGCGCACATGCTCACAAACAAACACCCGCCTATTTTTATGTCGCTGCTGGAAGGCAGCCAATCGCAATTAAATTGGGAGTGTTTTGATTAGCGCTGTAGTAACAGGCAGGAAAGTGTGTCTGTTAAATATTATTAGTGTTATTAATATGGTTATTATATCTACCGATATTGAAATGTAGGACGTACATTAGGACGATTTTTTATTGATTTAATGTTTAATAAATGCACTTCAAATGTTAAAACTGAAAAATTGTATTGGTTTTTGATAAATAAATAAATATGTCCATTTTGAAGATGTTTCTAAAACGTTGGTGGAGGCGAAACAAACGACTGCTAAAGCTGGCTAGGAAACATCTGGTGAAACATTTTACAGCTAATTGGCATCAGGAACATGAGCTTCCCAGTGAGGCGGAGTCTTTCAGAAGCAAGGGCGAATAGTGGAACAATTCAAGGGTCCTGTTTCTGACAGTAAAATAGGAAAAAGAAACTTGAGGATTTTATCAGTTACGGTACATAATATTATTAAAAGCTTCAGAGAAATTTTAAAAACCAATATTGGATGTCTGTGATCTTCGTGCTCTCAGGCTGCAATACAGTACAAACAGCAATGCCATGTTTGTTATCAGGGCACAGTTCAAAAGCTAGCATCCGTGATTGTAAGAGGGGGGCAGAAATAGGGCACATGGTATAAAACTCCATTAATGCTAAACGAGCATTTTCAGGGAAAGGCCTTTCTTGTTTCAGCATGAGTTTACCGAATTCTGTATGTGTTACAGCAGCATAGCTCCATAGTAAGAGTCCAGGTGGTAAACTGACCTCCCTAAACCCACCCCAGCTAAAGACTGTGATACTGGCTGCCCTAAGGAGAGATGTGGAACTGGTTATGTGAAAACATTAACTTACATACAATTATATTTATGTTATATAATCATATTGTATATAATCAAAATGTATAGAATTATATTTATTTTATATAGTAATATGTATGTTTTATTTATTCAATATATTTATATAGTTATATTAATTTTGTTTAATCATACATATTTCTTAATTTATTTAATATATATATATATATATATATATATATATATATATATATATATATATATATATATATATACAATTCTATTTATTTTTTATAATCATATGTATTTATTTTATTTATTTTTATATATTTGTATAATTATATTTAATTTTTATTAATACATTGTTTTTTTTTTCTTTAATATGATTATATAATTATTTTTCTTTTATATAATCATACATATTTGTTTTATTTATGTTATATATTTATATAATTGTTTATTTTATCATTAATAGTCCTTCTGGGCAGATGCTGTCCAGATCAAAAGCTGTTTCTAAATACAATTTCTTAAGTGGCCTAAAACTCTTGTAAAGTACTGTATACCTTGAGAAAAATGCAACAGTGAAGGAGTCAGTGTACAGTCACTGTTTTAAGGCATTATCTGATTGGCTGATTCATCTAAACATTTGGCTGTAACTGAGTTATTTTATCACCTGGTTATAATTAGTTTAGTTCTCTTGTCAGCCGGTTTTTCATTGGAGTTACCTTGTCATGAGGTGAAGTTGATGCTCTAAGCATTTGCTGGAGTAGTCGTCTGGCAGCTAGCTTCAAAGCTGGGTCATGTTTCATAAGGTCAGCACATGTTGTAATCACCTACCAAGGGGGTTGGGAGAGTCTCTCAAAATCATTGCAGCCCAAAGATAATGTTAAATGGGTTGAGTTTCACTTTAAACTGCAGCTCTAGTAGTTTAGTTAAATCTGTTTGATGTTATTATCTTTATGTCTTGGTTCTGGGTTGTATTTGTAGTCTGGGTACAATTATGTGGTTATTGATGTGCACATATTTCAGTTATTAAGGCACTCTTCTCTAAGTTCCAGAAAGCATTCCAATACAGTAAACAAATTTCCAAAACACACGTTGTAGCACCAAAAAGCATTCTCTTACTTCGCCCAAAAATTCCAAGTGCTCTGCTATAGCATCCTGTTTTCCAGACTTTGTTGTAGCACTCTAACTCACTTTTTGTAGAACTCACGTTTTTCTAAAGACACACTATGCCAATCTCAAATGTCCTAGAACAAAAGCAGCCAAATTTCCAAATAAAAAACTTAATTTCCAAAAAGCACTTTGTTATAGCGCCCATATTTTAAAAAGCACTCCGCTGTAGCATCCTAATTTCTCAAAGCCCTAATTTCCAGCACCCTTTTATAAGCACCCAAACAGCACACTATTACAAAAACACATTAATATACCACCCACATTTCTAAAAAGCACTCTACAGGGTAAACTCTGCCATAGCACCCACATTTCCTGAAAACTCTACCATAGCACCCACATTTCCTGAAAACTCTACCATAGCACCCACATTTCCAGAAAACACTCTACCATAGCACCCATATTTCCAGAAAGCACTCTACCATAGCACCCACATTTCCTGAAAACTCTACCATAGCACCCACATTTCCTGAAAACTCTACCATAGCACCCACATTTCCAGAAAGCACTCTACCATAGCACCCACATTTCCAGAAAACCCTACCATAGCACCCACATTTCCAGAAAACTCTACCATAGCACCCACATTTCCAGAAAACACTCTACTATAGGACCCACCATTCCAGAAAACACTCTACCATAGCACCCACATTTCCAGAAAACCCTACCATAGCACCCACATTTCCAGAAAACACTCTACCATAGCACCCACATTTCCAGAAAACTCTACCATAGCACCCACATTTCCAGAAAACACTCTACCATAGCACCCACATTTCCAGAAAACTCTACCATAGCACCCACATTTCCAGAAAACCCTACCATAGCACCCACATTTCCAGAAAACTCTACCATAGCACCCACATTTCCAGAAAACTCTACCATAGCACCCACATTTCCAGAAAACCCTACCATAGCACCCACATTTCCAGAAAACCCTACCATAGCACCCACATTTCCAGAAAACCCTACCATAGCACCCACATTTCTAGAAAGCACTCTACCATAGCACCCACATTTCCAGAAAACTCTACCATAGCACCCACATTTCCAGAAAACCCTACCATAGCACCCACATTTCCAGAAAACCCTACCATAGCACCCACATTTCCAGAAAACTCTACCATAGCACCCACATTTCCAGAAAACCCTACCATAGCACCCACATTTCCAGAAAACACTTTACCATAGCACCCACCATTCCAGAAAACACTTTACCATAGCACCCACATTTCCTGAAAACCCTACCATAGCACCCACATTTCTATAAAGGACTCTACTGTTGCACCCAAGTGTCCAAGAAGCACTCTGATACTGCATCCTAAATTCCGAAAGGTACTCTGCTTGTAGGACCTACATTGCACCCAAATGTCTAGAAGTCACTGAATATCAATAGCATCATAAATTCCATAAAGCGCCATACTGTAAGACCCTCATTTCCCAAAAGCACCTTACTGGAGCACTCTACTTAAACACCCTAAAATTGGAGGGTTGCCATGTCTGTCTATCAGTGTATGTATATCTGAGATCATCTCTGCATTTTCCAGCCAGTTCAAGGCATAATCGAGCTGATCCTCAGTCAGTGCTGTTACCCTTTGTTAGCTGAGTGGGGGCTGCCCTCTATGGAACGCTGCAGAGGCTTTGGGGAATGTCCTGCTGATCCTCCCATGAGTGTGCCAGAAAGCGGCCTGGCATTCCGCAGGAGGCAGCAACGTTTCCGGAAAAAACGCCTCACCATGAAAGAGGACACTGCACTGCCTGTCTGCGCTTCCGCTGCGCAGGGATGGTTTCAGTCGTTAACAAGCAGGAGGGACACACACACACACACACATAAATATATATATATATATATATACTAGAAATAAAAACAAATACCCACAGATTAAATTTAATGGGCGGAGCATGCTACTAATGCTAAAAGATAATTTGTTATTTTAGCCTTGCTGTTAGCCCTCTATCACTATCTGCGCTGTCTGAGTTCTTCTAGAATTCAGTGTTTAGTGTATCATGTAGAGGTTTGAATTGGTTTGGCAGATCATATGACCCAATATACTGGGGTATAATGAATGGGCTGTTCGGTTGAGTGAGGCTTCGCCCCCTATGGAGCTCATGTCAAGGTGTTGGGTTTCATTGGAAGACTCCTCGCATGTTTCTGTTTTTGCCATCTCACCGCCTGTCCAGCTTTGGTTGACAGGAACTTCCTGACTCTGTGAAGGGACATGTCATTCGGGTGACATGCTAACCACAGGAAGAGAACTGCTTCTGTGAGGAAGAAGCCTTTGACCAGCTCGATCTCTCATAACTGTAAACTCCTCGCTAGGAAGCCTTACCTTGTAGCTTAACCTCGCTGGTGGACAGGCAGTGCACAGGCCTGGGATGTAACGGGAGACAATTGGAACATGCATTCAGAATGTAATTATACTGTATGGCCAAAAGTTTGTGGACACCTGACCGTAACAGCTGGTCTTGTCCACCAGTAACATCCATGTCTTGTCCATTCAGAATGCAATTATCCTGTATGGGTATAAGGTTTGTGGACACCTGACCGTAACACCTATGTCTTGTCCATTCAGAAATCAGTTATACTGTATGGGCAAAGGTTTGTGGACACCTGACCGTAACACCTATGTGTTGTCCATTCAGAATTCAATTATACTGTGTGAGCAAAAGTTTGTGGACACCTGACCGTAACACCTATGTCTTGTCCACCAGTAACACCTATGTCTTGTCTATTCACAATTCAGTTATACTGTGTGAGCAAAAGTTTATGGACACCTGATCGTAACACCTATGTCTTGTCCACCAGTAACACCTATGTCTTGTCCACCAGTAACACCTATGTCTTGTCCACCAGTAACACCTATGTCTTGTCCATTCAGAATTCAGTTATACTGTATGGGCAAAGGTTTGTGGACACCTGGTTGGAACACCTATGTCAAACTTTTGGCCGTACTGTGGCCATAACATACAGTGTCTCACACAAATCAGCTACTGGAAGTGATCTGAAAATGTGTTTGGACTTCTCCTCAGCTCCTGAAGTCCTAACCAATGGGGGAGCTTGTTCAGCTATAGCCACCTAGATAATATCCGGGCCTCACACGTAAATATGTCATGTTCTCTTTCTATCTCTTAGATATGGTAACAGCACCAGGATGTATAAGGTCCGTGTTGGGGACCACCACACTCTGGTCCCTGAAGAAAATGAGGAAGAGTATGGCGTGGACAGAATCATCCTACACCCTCACTACCGTCCCCACAGCAACGACTATGATCTGGCCCTGGTGCGTGTTGTGCGGCATGGAGGCTCTGAGGATCACAGTGGAGAGTGTGTGCAGCAGAGTCGCTCTGTGCTTCCTGTGTGTTTACCTACACGGAGAGAGAGAGTGCCCAAAGGCTCAACCAACTGCTTCATCACCGGCTGGGGAGACACAGGTCAGAGACACTGTGTGCACACAGACACCACATATTCATACAGTGGGGTGCGAAGGTTTGGGCAGCGTTGTTAATTTTCCTGATTTACCTTAAAATTGCGTTAATTATATCATATAGGGGACAAACACAGTGATATTTGAGAAGTGAAATGAAGTTTACATGATTTACAGAAAGTGTGCAATAATTGTCTAAACAAAAGTAGGCAGAAAACCTTAACTCAATATTTAGTAGATCCTCCTTTCGCAGAAATAACAGCCTCTAAACGCTTCCTATAGCTCCTAATGAGAGTCTGGATTGTGGCTGAAGGTATTTTAGACCATTCTTCTTTATAAAACATCTCTAGTTCATTCAGGTTTGATGGTTTCCGAGCATGGACAGCTCTCTTCAAGTGACACCACAGATTTTCAATAATATTCAGGTCTGGGGACTGAGATGGCCATTCCAGAACGTTGTACTTGTTCCTCTGCATGAATGCATTAGTAGATTTTGAGCAGTGTTTAGGGTCGTTGTCTTGTTGGAAGATCCAGCCCCGGCGCAGCTTCAGCTTTGTCACTGATTCCTGGACATTGGTCTCCAGAATCTGCTGATATTGATTGGAATCCATACGTCCCTCAACTTTAACAAGATTCCCAGTCCCTGTGCTGGCCACACAGCCCCACAGCATGATGGAACCACCAAATTTTACTGTAGGTAGCAGGTGTTTTTCTTGGAGTGCTGTGTTATTTTTCCTCCATGCATAACGGCCCTTGTTATGCCCAAACAACACAGCACCTTATTCCAAAATGAAGCTGGCTTGTCCAAATGTGCTTTAGCATACCTCAAGCGGCTCTGTTTGTGATGTGGGCGGAGAAAAGGCTTCCTCTGCATCACTCTCCCATACAGCATCTCCTTGTGTAAAGTGCGCCGAATAGTTGAACGATGCACAGTGACTCCATCAGCAGTAAGATCATGTTGTAGGTCTTTGGTGCTGGTCTGTGGGTTGACTCTGACTGTTCTCATCATCCTTCGCTTCTGTTTATTCGAGAATTTCTTGGTCTGCCACTTCGAGCCTCGACTTGAACTGTGCCTGTGGTCTCCCATTTTCTCACAACGTTTCTCACAGTGGAGACTGAAAGCTGAAATCTCTGAGATAGCTTTCTGTATCCTTCCCCTAAACCATGACGCTGAACAATCTTTGTTTTCAGGTCATTTGAAAGTTGTTTTGAGACTCCCATGCTGCGACTCTTCAGAGAAGATGCAAAGAGGAAAAAAACTTACAATTGCCCCCCTTAAATACCCTTTCTCATAATTGGAGTCACCAGTGTATGGAGGTCAAGGGTCACTGAACTTACCAAACCAAATTTGAGTTCCAATAATTAGTTTTAAAGGTTTTGAAATCAATAAAAACTTTTGGAAAAAATATAAACTGACAACAGTGCCCAAATTTATGCCACCTGCCTAATTTTGTTTTTTAACCAATTATTGCACACACTTTCTGTAAAATATCATAAAAAACTTCATTTTCACTTCTCAAATATCACTGTTCTTTGTCCCCTATATGATATATTTAACGCAATTTTTTAATCCAAACAAACCAATGCACTTTATAAAAAGGTAAATCAGGAAAACAACATACAGGGGACATTATACAACATACAGGGGCCCAATGCACTTTATACAACCCCACTGTATGCATTCGCACCTACATCTTTATATGTACAACATATAGGGGACATTATAGAATAGAATTGTCTCTGTTAAAAAGTTGGACAAACAGAAATGACCTTTCTCGTATCTGCAATTAATAGACAGTCAACTTACATAAACTTCGAAAGTCCAACAGTTCAGGAATATAAAAGTAATAATGCGACCGTGTACCATATTGCAGTATCAAAACATCGTCAGAAAGGTCATTTTGCTGCAAAGTCATTTGTCATTTGTATCACTTACTGGCAATCTAAAGCTGGATAGACCGAAACACAATGAAAACAGAAATGCCTGCAATGCACTGATCCTGACTGATAAAGACTACATCTCAGGCATTCGCTACAACCTGAGTCTGAACTTGCAGTCATTTTCAGAATGATTGATATAATGACTGAGGAATATTTCACATCTGTTATTTATATTACATCAGTCCTAATTGCGTTGTTTGTATTTGTATAACCGATCTGTTAAAGATAAATGCCACCGCTGTTGAAATATTATAATTCAGTATTGAAATGGTTGTTTATTCCTAAGTCTGTGTGTAAATATGCAGCACTGTGTGTAGCTGCCGTCACATGTTGGCTTCTACGTGTGCGATTCTTTTCAGGCTTTGTTTTCACCGTTGAGCATCTGTATTCAGGCACGGTGAAAACAATGTCAAGTCAGGTTGGAAAATCACATTGTGTGCTTATTTACCCAGCGTGACATTGAGATCGTTTGATCCACATGCCAAAACTCAGTCAGGATTGTGAGAGTTATTTGCAGAGAGTGCGGCTCGTAGATTTGAATCTATGAAACAGCTGTGTTTGAGCAGCAGCGCTACCCGTTATATCCCCCGGCTCTAAACCGCTTTTAAACACTTATTACACATAGAGAGCTGGTGTCTGAGAGAGTGACATGCTAAACGCTCTCCTGATGGACGAGAGCCCTGTGATGAGGCATCTGAGTGTGTGTATTGTCTTTTGGGAAGGCCGGTGATGACATGTGGGTCCAGCTGTGGGTCTACCGAGACGGGCAAAGATAAGACAAACATTCCAGTTTCAGACATTCCAGATTTACTCGTTTTCATAGAGATCGAGATGTATGATTTCAATATCATGGTATTTTCCGTGTACTCCATGGTTTTACTGTATTTGATGAGTTCTAGGTCTGTGTTAATAAAGTTAATAGGGCTGTTCTGATATGTTTTATATATAACACTGATTGTGTATTATATTTGACTGTTAACTGAGTGATAAGGGTTTTAAAGAGAGGCCAAACAATAAACATAGATTTAACTGAGCAGGAACTTTTAAATTCAGTTGACTTCCAAAGAAATAAATGTTTATTTATTTATTTATTTATTATTATTACTATATGCAGCTTTAACCTGACCAGCTTGCTTTCATTTGTTCTGTTTAGCTCTGTAATCTTCTACACAGTATAGGGTTTTGAGACCTCACTGGTGGAAAATGTAAACACGCATAACATGGACAAGATTTTTTATTTACGGTATTTAGCTGACGCTCTTATCCAGAGCGACTTACAATGTTAATCATATTACAGGTAGGCCAATGTAGTGTTAGGAGTCTTGCCCAAGGACTCTTATTGGTGTAGCACAGCGTAGTCACCCAGACCGGGATTTGAACCCCAGTCTCCCACGTGTAGAGATGGCACTCTGGGTAGTGGTGTTACCCACTGAGCTACACCAACCAAAAATGGACATCTATTCTAACCATCAACATTTATGGCATTTAGCTGACGCTCTTATCCAGAGTGACTTACAAGGTTAAGGATTACAGGTCAGCCAGCGCAGTGTTAGGAGTCTTGCCCAAGGACTGGTATATTGGTATAGCTCAGCATAGTCACCCAGACTGGGATTCGAACCCTAGTCTCCCACATGTAGAGGTGGCACCCTGAGTAGTGGTGTTACCCGCTAAGCTACACCAACCACATAGCGGTTCATATTGTATAGACTCCTTCCCCGTCCCAAGCAAATGAATCTGCGGATTATGAGCATGTTCCAAAAAAATGTAAAGATAACTCAATAAAAACTTGGTGAATATGTGTCATCAGAATGAGTTTGGTTATGAGATGACCACCGAAGAGTAACTTTGTTGTGACCTTAATGCAGCCTTAGATGATTAGATTTGCTCTTGAAGTTGGTGTAATTTGTTCTAACCCTCTGAAGCTCTCAGGCCTGGTCGACAGAACCGAGGCACGCAGAGTGTAAAGCAGTGTAAGGTTTATTAGGGAAAACCAGAAGGGTAGTCGATGATGGCAGGGGTCCGAAGCGAGAAGTAATACAGCAAGGCGAAGAGGCTAGGCGAGATCACAGTCAACGGGCAAGACAGGTCAAACAAAAGAAAGACAAACAATGGTAGTAAGCTCTGAATCGCAACGGAGGAAGCACATATACCAGTATAAATACAGAGGGGATTACAAACAGGTGTAGTCAATATCCAGGTGACGGAGATCTGTAGGCTTTCGAGGGCACGTGGTGGTGACATCATCCGCTATGATGCTTCAACAACTTTACTTGCCCAGAGTCTATTTGACACTTTCTAGTGATCCTACCAAATTCTTCAAACGATCCAAGCCAACATGGCAGAATCATTGTATACGGTCATCAGCAACCAGACTGCTTTTCTACTGATGATAACACTGTTTCCTGATGTTTGAAGACGTACTCGACAGCGTGACTCTACAAATTATACAGCATATTGCACTTTTCTGTAAAAATAGGAATTGTTTAAACATAGGGAATTCACTATTGTCACCACAGTGTCCCGCCTCCGGGTCTCCCAGACACCACCGAGCTCCCGGGCTCCATTTCCCAGAGTGCTCAGTCATGTCCTCAGTCAACCAATCATTCACGGTGTAGTTTTACCGAGTACTGATTAATTTCACCTGCCTCTCTTCACCTTCTGTTTATAAACCCCTGATAGACACACACACTCTCACTGTGATGTTTTTCCAAACCTAGTTTGCAATTCCGAACGTTTTCCTATGCCTTTATCTTTGCTGTTTCTGGTTCCGACTTTCCTTTGACTTGGACTCTCGGTTCTCCCTTTGTTTCTGGTTGCCTGGTATTACGCCTTTCTGCTCTTCTGTTGTCCCGGTTACTCTCTTGGATTACCCTTCCAATACTGTTTGCTGGTTTGTTTGATCTCCTGGTTTTTAACCCTTGCCTGTATCTCCGCCCTGACCTGGCATTGTCCTCTTGGTATGCGTGCTCGTCTTTTGCCCGTTGTGTTTTGCTAACCCAATAAAACCCCTTCAGCTCTGCGCGCGTCAAGTCCTTTGCTCCTGACACACAGCTTATACTTGTATTTTGTTACAGAGGGATTGTACCGTGTATTAAAACAGCTTCAGTGCAGCTTATCCACACGTTTCTGGAACCGTACTGAATAGAGGGAACACCTTTCCTTCACACCGTGTTCTTGTCTTTGGTGTTTTGACGCTGGTGAGGAAGAGAATCCAACGGGTGTTAGGCCGGGTTAAGATCAGAGGCTGTTTAATAGAAACTCTGAAGTCTTATGTGTTTAGTCTGTTCTTAGGTTCATAATCTTATCCATGAATTCTATCAATTCCAATGCAGAAACATCCTGACTGGACAACGTTTCCTAAATAATCAATCAGTGTTTATTTGTATAGCGCTTTTTACAACCAACGTTGTCTCAAAGCAGCTTCACAGAAAATCAGTTTGAAAACACAAAAGAAAACACTGAGTTAATGTACAGACATAGGGGTGGGGTGGTGCTTACCGGGTCCAAGCCCCCCTCAAGCAAGCCAGAGGCAACAGTGGTGAGGAAAAACTCCCTTGAGTAAGGGAGAAACCTTGAGAGGAACCAGGCTCAAGGGCGGAACCCAACCTCCTCAGGTCGAACCCGGATGAAGAGAAAGACAGAACTAACAGAAAAGGAGCTTTAGAACATCTACTAGATCCAGTCTGATTAGATCCAGTCTGATTAATCCAGGACGGAGTAACTGCAAGGTGGAGCCGACCCATAGATAGAGTCCATGATCAGACCCAGAAGCTGGTCATTGTAAAGGTTGTGGTCATGCCGGGTGATGAACTGCAGAAACAGGGCAGGAGACCCGCGGTGGAGCTAATGCTCAGGTGCCTCTAGATGCTCTAGAGCTAGAAATAACCGTGCTAATGTAAAGACAAACCCCAATGGTGCTCTAAGGCTTTCACTTCAACTGTCCATTTCATTTTATTAGGACAGCATACTGTTATTCTACTATATTAACTTTTTACTATAACTAGCATAATGACATTTCAATAATCTGCACTGCAAACCGGAGCTGAAATGACTTCCAAGACTTCAGTCACAATGTCAACCATCCAGTCTTATTACCCTTGTGTCTATGTTTTCATGTTGAGGGTCATAAATAATGAGGAGAGAGCTGAACGCTGGGCTGTTTATTAGAAGGAATAATGTTAATGTGGTTAGATAAAGCATTTGGAAATAGACACTAAAACTGAACACAGTGCATAAGATCGGTAGTTGGGTAACAAACATGATGATGGTTGGTATAAGATGGTCTACGATAAGATGAAATTCCTAAAGTAGAGAAGGATTTGCTTCTGTATGACAAGTTTGTAAAAAAAAATGGATTCCTGCCAGATCTTATAGAGATGGGAATGTCTGTAATGTGGCCCCCGAAAGTCACATGATCTGCTTTACAGCGGATTACAGATCTGCTCATCAAAACGTTTAGTGACCACTTGTACCCAGGAAGGGGCCACTCATCGAAATGATGTATTAAGATAATAATGAACAGTCATCTGTCCGTTTCATGGGACAGGCGGATCTAAACCATGCCAGCATACCGTTCTCTCGGTGTATGCCACGAATGCACTCCCTCACCTTCTTGTGGAGAACATGGTGAAGGATAGATACGGTTACTGCTCTGCATGGCTTGCTGTGCTGTGCTGCACTCACTACACTTCTGCACTAATGTAGCCTTAGTGGGGACGCGTGTGAAGTGCAAAAATGCTTGGGGTCTATTTTTGATGCGCATGGCAGTTTCTTAAAGTATTCTTGTGACAATGTACAGTCTGGGTCAAAAATATCGCATAGCTACACACATGATGAGAAAGCTAGCAATGTTGTCAGGACGACAAGTCAGCTTTTTTACTGGTGATCTCCTTTAGCCAGCTAACGGCTAATTGAAACAGCTATGCTCAGTTCATCTACTTAAAGTTCATCTAACCACCAAATGGACAGGATGAACATTTTCAACTCCCCAGGAAAGACATTTTCAGCTCCCCAGGAAAGACATTTTCAGCTCCCCAGGAAAGACATTTTCAACTCCGCAGGAAAGACATTTTCAACTCACCTGGAAAGACATTTTCAGCTCCCCATGAAAGACATTTTCAACTCCCCTGGAAAGACATTTTCATCTCCCCAGGAACGACATTTTCAACTCCCCAGGAAAGACATTTTCACGTCCCCAGGAAAGACATTTTCAGCTCCCCAGGAAAGACATTTTCAACTCCCCAGAAAACTCATTTTCAACTCCCCTGGAAAGACATTTTCAACTCCCCTGGAAAGACATTTTCAACTCACCAGGAAAGACATTTTCAACTCCCCCGGAAAACCTTTTATAACTCCCCAGGAAAGACATTTTCAACTCCCCAGGAAAGACATTTTCAACTCCCCTGGAAAGACATTTTCAGCTCCCCAGGAAAGACATTTTCAACTCCCCTGGAAAGACATTTTCAACTCCCCTGGAAAACCTTTTATAACTCCCCAGGAAAGACATTTTCAACTCCCCAGGAAAGACATTTTCAACTCCCCAGGAAAGACATTTTCAACTCCCCAGGAAAGACATTTTCAGCTCCCCAGGAAAGACATTTTCAGCTCCCCAGGAAAGACATTTTCAACTCCCCAGGAAAGACATTTTCAGCTCCCCAGGAAAGACATTTTCAACTCCCCTGGAAAGACATTTTCAACTCCCCAGGAAAGACATTTTCAACTCCCCAGGAAAGACATTTTCAACTCCCCAGGAAAGACATTTTCAACTCCCCAGGAAAGACATTTTCAGCTCCCCAGGAAAGACATTTTCAACTCCCCAGGAAAGACATTTTCAGCTCCCCAGGAAAGACATTTTCAACTCCCCAGGAAAGACATTTTAACTCCCCAGGAAAGACATTTTCAGCTCCCCAGGAAAGGTATTTTCAACTCCCCAGGAAAGACATTTTAACTCCCCAGGAAAGACATTTTCAGCTCCCCAGTTAAGACATTTTCAGCTCCCCAGGAAAGACATTTTCAACTCCCCAGGAAAGACATTTTCAGCTCCCCAGGAAAGACATTTTCAACTCCCCAGGAAAGACATTTTCAGCTCCCCAGGAAAGACATTTTCAGCTCCCCAGGAAAGACATTTTCAGCTCCCCAGGAAAGACATTTTCAGCTCCCCAGGAAAGACATTTTCAACTCCCCAGGAAAGACATTTTCAGCTCCCCAGGAAAGACATTTTCAGCTCCCCAGGAAAGACATTTTCAACTCCCCAGAAAAGACATTTTCAGCTCCCCAGGAAAGACATTTTCAGCTCCCCAGTTAAGACATTTTCAGCTTCCCATGAAAGACATTTTCAGCTCCCCAGGAAAGACATTTTCAGCTCCCCAGGAAAGACATTTTCAGCTCCCCAGGAAAGACATTTTCAGCTCCCCAGGAAAGACATTTTCAGCTCCCCAGGAAAGACATTTTCAACTCCCCAGGAAAGACATTTTCAGCTCCCCAGGAAAAACATTTTCAGCTCCCCAGGAAAGACATTTTCAGCTCCCCAGGAAAGACATTTTCAGCTCACCAGTTAAGACATTTTCAGCTCCCCAGGAAAGACATTTTCAACTCCCCAGGAAAGACATTTTCAGCTCCCCAGGAAAGACATTTTCAACTCCCCAGGAAAGTCATTTTCAGCTCCCCAGGAAAAACATTTTCAGCTCCCCAGGAAAGACATTTTCAGCTCCCCAGGAAAGACATTTTCAGCTCCCCAGGAAAGACATTTTCAACTCCCCAGGAAAGACATTTTCAACTCCCCAGGAAAGACATTTTCAGCTCCCCAGGAAAGACATTTTCAACTCCCCAGGAAAGACATTTTCAACTCCCCAGGAAAGACATTTTCAACTCCCCAGGAAAGACATTTTCAACTCCCCAGGAAAGATATTTTTTTGCCATCTTCACCCAAAATTAAGGTCAACTGGACCTGCTCAGCATTTCACAGGTCATGGTAGAATGGGATCTTTTTAACTGTATCATGCCATACACCTTTCTGGAAGCATCTGCTTTCATTATGTTACTCCAGTCTGTAGGGCTCCCAGCGCTAGACAGTGCTCATCATTCAGACCGTGCAGACAGGCTTGTTCTTGTGAAATTTTTGACCAGACACGCACATTATTACAGACAGCTGGACTCATCTTTGCCAACCCCCCATCGCACACATCACACATATACATACGGACTGTGAGTGTGTCCACATCAGTCCAGCTGTTCACTCTGAGAGGAAGAAAAACATCATAGTAGCGAACACACATGCACTAACCCAGGATGAGCAGAGCATGCAAGACTTCAGAAACTGAGGAAGGACGAGATCCGCAAAACCACCATCACCGATAGAGTATCATAGGGCTGTTCAGAGGGACTGAATTTGTGCGGTTTGTTGTTGTGTCTCCGTTTCACTCTCTGCTATCTGTGGTGTGAAGTCTGTTGAGGTTCTGAACCATTCAAAATGCCAAAACAGCTTGTTTTTAGACTGGGCTAAAAACTGGGTGGTGCTGGGTTTAGAGACATGGCGCTGTCATAGGATGCCACCATTGTAGTCAGTTCCTGAAATCTCTGTCCTGCTAGAGCTGCCCCCACACAACTGTACGTGTCAACAGCAACAGGCCATGAAGCATTGGAGCACACAGTCCTACAGAGAAGAGCTTCCTAGTGATAGAGTATGTGCTGCTAAGCTCCACACTGACCTCTGGAAGAAACATCAGCACCAGAACTGTACAGTGGCAGCTTCATGAATTGGGTTTCCATGCCTGAGGAGGTGCACACAAGCCTAAGATCACTATTGGCCAAGACAAAGCATTGACTGGAGTGGTGGAAAGCAGGCCATCACTGGACTTTATGGTGGTCTGGAACTCTAGAGTGGTGGTTTGGGCCTTTTCTCCTACAGACTCTACATGATCTTGTCTGAGGTGGGTAACCTATGGAGCAGAGGACCAGAGGAGGATGGGTTCCTCCTTTGAAGCTTTCCCTGCCACTGTTGGCCTTGGCTTGCTCACTGGGGGTTTGGACCCGGATTCTCTGGAAAGCTGTTTTGTGACAACATCTGTTGTAAAAGGCGCATATAAATAAACCTGGACTTGACTTGTTTGGCAACTGCTTTCCACCGCCAGCGATGCTCCTGGCAAGTAAAGGAATGAAGTTTGAAACTGAATTCTTAATGTTCCTTCTAGGCTGGACAAAAGTAAAGAGACAGGAGAAGCGGCTTTGCAATTTCTGGTGATGTTATCCCACCTATTGTTCAGAGTAGGAATATTGAGTCATCTTACAGATTTCACAACATCAGTCAAACCATGAAATGAACATTGAATTTTAGTTAGTCAATCTGTACAGCTGGCAGTAACCAATGTCCCAACCAATGTGTAAGCTAGCTTGGCTGTATCTACCTGGATACCTCAGAGAAGATTTACATTTACATTTACATTTAAGGCATTTAGAAGACGCTCTTATCCAGAGCGACTTACAACCGTGCTTAGTGTTCTGTTGGATAATATTCCAACTAGTACAGGAAGCCTAAAACTCGAGCCTAAAACTCACCAAGAGCTCAGACACTGCCCGAACAGGGGGCCAGTGCTGATACCTAGAGAAAGGTCATTATAAGTGCAACACAATACACATTGACAAAGGTCATTATAAGTGCAATACAAAAAGGTTATTAAAGTGCCACACGATACACACAATTTACACCTCTACTAGAGCTCACTCACTTAAGTGCATTACGAAGAGATGGGTCTTCAGTCTGCGTTTGAAGACCGCGAGAGACTCTGCTGTTCTGACGCCCAGTGGGAGTTCATTCCACCATCTGGGAGCCAGGACAGAGAAGAGTCTGGACGCTTGTCCTCCATGTGTCCTCAGGGATGGTGGGTCGAGTCGAGCTGTACTTGAAGTGCGAAGGGCTCGAGGTACAGCTCGACTCTTCACCATTGCCATAAGGTAGGGAGGCGCTGGTCCATTCTTGGCATTGTAGGCCAGCATCAGAGTTTTAAACCTGATGCGGGCAACAACAGGAAACCAATGAAGGGAGCACAGCAGAGGAGTGACGTGGGTGAACTTCGGAAGGTTGAAGATGAGACGAGCTGCAGCGTTCTGAACAAGTTGCAAGGGCCTGATGGCCTGTAGAGGAAGACCAGCCAGGAGCGAGTTGCAGTAGTCTAGCCTTGAAATGACCAGAGACTGGACAAGCAGCTGGGTGGCTTCGTGTCGTATCCTCTAGATGGTTGTTCCTAGGATGATTGGGAGAGTTTAAACACAACAAGTAGGGTTCTATTGAAAACAATGACTTCATTTAGACCACTTGGGGGATGTTGTTGACCTCTCTCTCCTGCTCTCTCTCTCTCTTCCCTAGGTCGAGCATACTCCAAAACCCTGCAGCAAGCCTCTATCACCGTCCTAAGCAAGCGTCAGTGTGAGCGCCGCTATGCCGGTCAGTTCACCAGCCGCATGCTGTGCGCCGGCGCAACGTTAGATGAGCCACGTGTGGACAGTTGCCGTGGAGACAGCGGGGGTCCACTGGTATGCGAGCGAGGGAGTGGTAGCTGGGTCTTGTACGGCGTCACGTCCTGGGGTCACTCGTGTCGACTGCAGGACGCCCCGGGAGTTTACACCAAAGTCTCCGCCTTCTTGCCCTGGATCAGGAAGGTCACCAGCCACTAGGGTGCGAGGATTAGCTCTTTCCCAGAGACCGATCATGAGTAACAATGAGTTCTGGCGGAGTCTGAAAATTGGGTCAACATGATCAAAGCTTGACTCGTTTTGATAAAACCGTGGTGCTTATAACAGTGTTATAACTATGTAGTAACATAGTAATAACATAACTATGTTAGTCTTTTTTTGTAGGTGGTCGTTAGGATGTGATGAACGCAGCCTACATGTCCTCGTCCTTTCCTGAAGAAATAGCCTGACCAAGCATGCTAATGTAGCTAACCATGAATGGAAGCCTGCAGCAACCTGTTAGCATGTTGCTATTTGCGTGATGCTAACAGCTGAGTCTTCGCTTCCGCTCATGTGCAGGGTTAGCACTGTTGACTACACGGCTTCTTTAGTTTCACTGCTAGCACTTCTGGGTTGTAGGGACCACTATGTGAGTATGAAGTAGTGTCATGTGTTGGGTAAGCCTCGTGCAGAAGGAATTACTCATAGTTTGTCAAACAGATCAAGACGATGTTCCAGTATACATTGGGCAGCTGACGGAATGAAGTCAATTCCAGCGTTTTTGAAGGGGAAAAACTTCTGGAACGTTTTCAACATCCACGTCTCTTGGGATACAGTTGCCATGTACTTGCTAATAAATGGATGACCTCACCTTACCAGCAGAAATCATAAACCCTCCCCAGGAAAGATGACATCATTTGTAGCTCCTCAGCTATGTGTGATGAGCTAAGGCTTTGACTCTCGGGGATCATACGGTGGGGAAAAGCCCTGTACCTTACAGAATGTATGTCTTATGTATTGACTTATGGTTTGCACTAAACCTCACTTGTTTAACTGTGGACTTTGGAGCATCTGGGCAACGTAGGAGAACTGAGCACACTACAGATGTGAGGGAAACATACTGAATTAGTGGTGTGTAGAAAACAGCCCTGATAAATCAGTGATAATGAGGTGCCATAGAATACATGTATTCAGTGTTTTAAAATGTTCTCCGATGTTCAACATGTGACTTTGGTCAGAATGACAGATCACCAGATGTGGTTTTACACCACCCAATTTGCTCCCTATGATTTGGTCCTAGCATTACATGCGCTGTTTTCCCTTTTCTGGTGAGCTCATAATTAATCTGATAAGCTCTGCTCTGACTGGCTGGTTTACAATGAGACACAGAAATGATCTTGAAAATAAAAAGAACCTCCATAAGAAATAAAGCCATCATACTATTAAGATAGCTTATAGTAGATAGCCAATGTTAGTTCCTTGGATGTTAGTTACTTTGCTAGTATCTAACGTTACCCGTACTAGCTACTTGGAGTGTGCTAGTAGCTAATGTTACCCATACTAGCTACTTGGAGTGTGCTAGTAGCTAATGTTACCTATAGTAGCTACTTGGAGTGTGCTAGTAGCTAATGTTACCCATACTAGCTACTTGGAGTGTGCTAGTAGCTAATGTTACCCATACTAGCTACTTGGAGAATGCTAGTAGCTAACGTTATCCATACTAGCTACTTGGAGAATGCTAGTAGCTAACATTATCCATACTAGCTACTTGGAGTGTGCTAGTAGCTAATGTTATTCATACTAGCTACTTGGAGTACGCTAGTAGCTAACGTTACCAATACTATCTACATGGAGTGTGCTAGTAGCTAATGTCACCCATACTAGCTACTTGGAGAATGCTAGTAACTAACGTTACCCGTACTAGCTACTTGGAGTGTGCTAGTGGCTAATGTTACCCATACTAGCTACTTGGAGTGTGCTAGTAGCTAATGTTACCCGTACTAGCTACTTGGAGTGTGCTAGTGGCTAATGTTACCCATACTAGCTACTTGGAGTGTGCTAGTAGCTAATGTTACCCGTACTAGCTACTTGGAGTGTGCTAGTAGTTAACATTACCCATACTAGCTACTTGGAGTGTGCTAGTGCCTAACGCTACCCGTACTAGCTACTTGGAGAATGCTAGTAGCTAACGTTCACTGTACTAGCTACTTGGAGTGTGCTAGTGGCTAATGTTAGCTGTACTAGCTACTTGGAGTGTGCTAGTGGCTAATGTTAGCTGTACTAGCTACTTGGAGTGTGCTAGTGGCTAATGTTAGCTGTACTAGCTACTTGGAGTGTGCTAGTGGCTAATGTTAGCTGTACTAGCTACTTGCTTTGGATCACAAAATCAACACACAGTAAGTTAAAGTTTGAGAAACTGTTCAGAGTCAAATGTGCAGAGCTAACTACCAACTTTGACTTAAATTAGTTTGGGCTTCTTTGTGAAATACGTGCCACAGTTACGCTCTGGCGCCCGTGCAAGCTGCAGCATTTAGCGTGGAATAACAGCGTTGAGGTTCACACTATGTCAGTTCGAGGTACCAAACTCTACTTATTGAACTATGACAGTGTACATACCGTTTACTGTTCTACGGCAGATTGTGATTCCACCTAGAAATCCATCTTACAGTACATGTGCGTGTATGTTTGATCGTCTAAATGAAAATAAGTTGCTTAAATATGGAATTTTCTTCTTCCTTCAGTGCACAGTTCCTATCAATTGCTGAGTTGGACATACAGATAAAATTCTTTTATAAGTTTTATTATCCCCGTTTATATAAACACCCTTTAAAGCACTGCCATGGCAAAAACTATGGTTTCTTTTTTGATACTACCTAGATATTGTATTTTTCCTCCTACGAATCCCGAGTTTGTGTTTATGATACCCTCCGTTGTATATTTGATATTGTATTTGTGTACTGTATATTCGTCACTGTCCAGTGAAAAACATGTATCTCCATTTTGTTGATTTTTACTTGTGTGCATTATTTGAACACGGCAGCTGCTGTTTACACTGGGTGTCAGTAGGTACAGCCTGGTTCCGTTGACTTGCGTTGAGGTTAACTCCAGTTTCTGCTCTCTCCTGGAAAGCTGCTGTTTTGGAGATACTTGTTTTTCTTTGGACGATGGCGATATACACTTGGTGTTGAGTCCTGCCACTATTTGAGTAGGCACAGTGTTCAGTTTCAGTGTTGTTCTAATTTGACCGGCATTGGTTTCTGAACTGAGGGTTTACACGGGCATGTCATTGTTTACTTGGGTTTGGTGATTTAAAGTTTCAGTGTGTAGATCATCCTGACATAATTAGTCACTTGTCAGTGGTTTTATAAATAGTCTGTAAATGAATGTAATGTACTCGTTTATACTTCATCCATCCATCTGTACTGACATGTGAATGTTTATAAGTGTTATGGTGCTGTTACCACACAGTGTACATATATGAAGTCTTACGTTGTACTGACCTGGTGCAATATTAATAAAGGTAACACATAAGCCATAGGAACTTGCAGATATGTCAACACCCTACCACACACCAGTATCTCCAAAACGGCAGCTTTACAGGAGAGGACAAAAACCTAATGTATTTCAATGGAAGCAAATGGAACCAAACATTGGACGGAGACAATATTATGGTGACCATAGTAACAATAAACAACCCTGTTCACCCCTATTCTACAGTGCTTTGTGCCATGTGCAACCATACGATCATGGTTTGTAGCCTTACATTTAGATTAGCGTAGAAGCTGCTGGTGCTGTTTCACTGTAAAGGTGTGGAGGTGGTGAAAAGTGGAGGTGGTGAAAAGTCCAAGCTTCTTAGAGAAGACAAAGAAGAGTAAGAAAGTGAGGGAGTGAGTGAGAGATCCTCCGAGAGGGTGAAAGAGAGGAGCAGTTAATGGGCGAGTTCGCTGAGTAATGAGAAATTCATTACATTCAACGTACACGGTGGTCCACCCAGCTGAACCGAGCTCCCAGCGGTGTGCTTACACACTGTACCGTGCAAAGTCAAAGAGCACCCTTCATTTGTTTAACTTCCAGTCAAAACAGCCATTAGAGGGGAACAATGAATTGGACAAGATGTAAACTAAGTCAGGCAACATGGTCTGCGATGCTTCGTTCTAGAGAAACTAACCCCCCCTAGAGTCAGATTGTTCACAGCGAGGGTGATGGGAACCAGACGTCTGAAGAGCTCAGTGCCTCTCAAAGCTGATAGGTAGGAGTCATACGGGGAAATTGGTTTGGCCAAAATAGTCCCCAGAGAAAACCTTCATCAACACTACTTACAGACACTCGGAAGCTTCATGAAGGTTCACTGGTGGTCTCGGGTGGTGTATAGTTGACTATGTTTGTGTGGTAAGACGAGGTGACCCCTGGTTCCCATCAGCACCACCGTCTTCATTCGTTTAAAAGATTTCATCACTTGTTGGAACTGTAAGGAATCACAGAAGCACACGATTCTAAAGAGCACAGTCAAGTCACATTATTATGACCACCAGCTACAGCAGCTAGACCAGCTTAGAGTGACTCCGTAAGGTCCTGGTAGGTTGTCACAGGTATCAGGAGCCATGCTGACTGCAGTGCGTTCCACACCTGCTGTGTGGGTGGACAGTGGTCAAAGAGGCCCACAGATGCTCAGTGGCTTGGGAACCTGGGGGCCAGGGTAGTACTTGGAAGTTTTGGTCATGCTCTTCCAAGCAGCGTCGGACAGTTCTAGTCATGTGACATGCGGCATTGTCTTGCTGGAAGGTCCCATCCCACCCAGGGAAGACACCCAGCTTGTATTGAGCGATGCACAACAAAAATATCATTCAGTCTGTACAGCGGACGCTAATCATGAACATGGAGACCCTAGACAAGAGGGCCACCTAGTGGATAAAAGAGCACGGCCACGCCTCGGATCCGTCCTGCGTCTTCGTCACAAGGAATACGCACCCTTGCTTCATCACCAACCAGTTTATCTCGT
>JAMWET010000038.1:260000-275000 GCA_024036415.1 Prochilodus magdalenae | reverse complement strand
TTGCTGGAATAAAACTCTTTACATTAACTTACATTGAAAGTGAAGGAGGTTTTGGACGGCTGACCGTCTTTGGAGATCTATTCCAAAGATACACTTAGTATGCTTAGTGGTTTCCCAAATTCCTCTCCACAAATTCTCAGTTTTGGCTCCTGTCCAATATCTTTCCGCCGGGTAGCGCTGTGTGCATTGCTTAGGTCCACAGTCCTAGTGGTCGTCATTGAGCTGAACTGAAAGCAGCAGTGGGCCCTGAGTGTGTAATTTGTACCGTAGTAGGAGAGCAGTATTTGGCAGTCGTTGTGAAACTTAGCAGTTGTATGGGGAACAGTATTTGGCATGTATTTCATAGCCCCTTTGTTCTCTGCTGTCGTTCAGGGTGTTGGCAGCCACTCGTGATCTCTGGGCTTGGAATGAGGGAGGGGGGAAGTGGACGAAGGGAAGTGAGATAGGTATGGTACATTTAGTGTTACTGTATACCCAAACATGCTACAGTGGGGAGGCTGATTGGAGCGGAAGACGGCGGTTCAGGATGGTTTACACAAAGCTACTTGGTCTGGAGTTCTGTTACACTCCATTTCAGTGGCTGGCATTGAAGCTTAATGGGGGATTCCTGTGGTTCTGTCCGCATTCTTTAGTGGTTGAGATGTAATGTCCAAGTGGTTGGTGCATTATGTGTTCTTCAAGATGGTGGTGACAGGTAGGGGTTGCCATGTCAACCAGTATTGCCATCTTATTTGCTAGGTAAACCCAGAGAACCTACACACAAGCTTTGCTAGGCTTGATGCTGATGAGGGTAGAGTAGCGATAAATCTGACAACAGGTCATTCGTCTATGGGGACTCCTTGGCTTAAAAACACGGTTTGAGCCCAAACCTTCCAAACGTCTTGTGAAACAGTTTGTCAGGCATTAGGCCAGATATCATATTTAATACTTTTATGCAGCCATTTTATGTAATAATTTTATTGGATGTAGATTTTTTTTAGATCTCCTAGTCACCACCAAGGTAGGGGTCTCTAGAACTTATTGCGACCACTCTAAAAGAATTTGTTCACATCTTAACCATTCAGTTATGCAGAGATTCTACAAAATCTGGAAAAAATTAACTATAGAGATATCTGATCTTGATGCCGTCGCTGTCCAAAGAAAAACAAGTATCTCCAAACTGGCAGCTTTACAGGAGGGGGCAAAATATAAGTCAGCTTTAATGTAAGTCAATGGAACCTGACTTTAAAGCAATATAGGGTCATACAGTGTAAACAGGAGCTGCTGTGTTCAAATTATGGACAAAAATAAAAATTTGACTATTTGTTAGTTTTTTCTGTTGACATTGGACACTTTTTCCATTGGACAGTAATGATATACTATTCAAATGCAGCTTGAATATAAATGATGTACAGGGGTTGGACAATGAAACTGAAACACTGGTCATGTTAGTGTGGGAGGTCTCATGGCTAAATTGGACCAGCCTGGTGGCCAATCTTCATTAACTGCACATTGCACCAGTAAGAGCAGAGTGTGAAGGTTCAGTTAGCAGGTAAGAGCACAGTTCTGCTCAAAATACTGCAATGCACACAGCATTATGGGTGACATACCAGAGTTCAAAAGAGGACAGATTGTTAGTGCACGTCTTGCTGGCACATCTGTGACCAAGACAGCAAGTCTTTGTGATTGTATCAATGAGCACGGTATCCAGGAATTAACGTCAGCACTTACCACCAAGAAGGACGAACCCTCCACCAGCATCACGTAGTGACCTGGCCACTATCCTGCAAGAAGAATGGCTTAAACTCCCTCTGACCACTGTGCAGGACGCAGTATATGTCATTCCCAAGACCAACTGACGCTGTATTGGCCGCAAAAGGAGGCCCTACACCATACTAATAAATGATTGTGGTCTAAAACCAGGTGTTTCAGTTTCATCGTCCAACCCCTGTAGCTGCCTAATAAATAACAGCTACATTTGATTTACCATATGCTGTATAACCTTGTATCTCACGCAGTAGTGTTGATCAACAGCTTCCAATTTCCGTTTTGAACAGAACTGCCTTTAATTTAAATCATCAGTAATTTAGATCAGGTTCAGCATGCTGTTTTGTTTACCGCAGCGATAACTGTGATTTCACTTATGCAAACAGTTTGTGCTGGAGAGAAAAAAAGAGAAATGTTCACTGCTAACGTCACCACTGGTGTCCATCATCCACATAATATCTGGACAGCAATGGTCCTGTGGTCAGACACTGGCCAACAGAGCATCCACAGATTATAACTGTACACCTATATGGTAGAGCTATGAGATATAATGTGTAGATGCTTGGACCTCTAGAGCTTGATCACTGCCTCCTCCACCTTTTCCTCCAACCACGTCACAGAATTCCTTAGTTTTATCCATCGGCAGTTCAATCAAATGGCTGACCAAGATCTCCAAATAAATGTCAATACACTGCAAAAAAATTTAATCTTGGCCAGAATTTTTTTTCCTATATCTAGTTGATATATCTTTAATCATGTTAAGATTATATTATATTATATTATATTATATTATATTATTTTATATTTTATTATATTATATTATAGTATATTATTTTATATTGTATTATATATATTATATTATTTTATATTTTATCATATTATATTATTTTATATTATATTATATTATATTATATTATAGTATATTATTTTATATTATAGTATATTATTTTATATTTTATTTTATTATATTATATTATATTATATTACATTATATTATTTTATTTTATTTTATTTTATTTTATTTTATTTTATTTTATTTTATTTTATATTATATTATATTATATTATATTATATTATTTTATATTATTTTTTTAAAATATTTTTATATTAAAATAAGTTTAATATTACTCAACCTTCTAGTTGTTTTAGGTGAATTTAGCAAACCGAAGTTTCTCACTATATTGATACTGATCTTTTTGTTTAAGAGTGAGGAAATTTGGCTACCTATAATTATTGATTAAGTAAAAAACTTCAGAATTTTAAAATTAGCTTAGACTTTTGAGATCTATCAGCTAGATATAAGATAATTGTTTTTTCATTATATGAATACCAATGCATTCTATTTTATTATGAACACTTTGATTCACAGCTTACACATATGTGGCAAATTTAAATTTTTTCATTTTTTTTATATAGTATAATTTAATTATTTACTTCCTTTATATATAAACACGCTGTCAGCAGCCAAAACATCCACCTGAGTATAAGTCCAAACCTCTTTACTACACAGCTACTCTGTTTTGTTCAAACCAAAACAACCGGTGTAAAACGGTGTAGATCTACAGCTTCTATAATTTAATGCACCACCATTAATACTCTGAAATATTAATGTACTGCTGGTCTACTTTCAATCATTTATACAGTGAGGGATTCCTGTAGGGCACATCTAAGCTCTTTCATGTGACTAGGCTGCCACCCTGTGGATGCACTAAACCATTGCAAGTCGTGTTTACAGGTTTTCTCCACCTTTGACTACATACTATGGTTGCATATACAGGAAATGGCTAAACCAATTAATGATCTACCTTTTTTATTAAAAGAAAAACATCTACTTGACTTTAGGGATTTCAGTTTTGCTATTCATTTATGTGCCTATTATTTAATTATGTAATTATTCCACGTGTGTATGAACACACGTTCATGTTCATTTTTGCATTCCTACGGTTATACGTAGAGAGACAGTTTGGGATGGGTTTTATTTTGTTTTATTTATTTAACCATTTAAATAAATGTTCTTTATATATATATATATATATATATATATATATATATATATATATATGTATATATATGTATATGGACAATGAAACACCTGGTTTTAGACCACAGTCATTTATTAGTATGGTGTAGGGCCTCCTTTTGCGGCCAATACAGCGTCAGTTGGTCTTGGGAATGACATATACTGCGTCCTGCACAGTGGTCAGAGGGACTTTAAGCCATTCTTCTTGCAGGATAGTGGCCAGGTCACTACGTGATGCTGGTGGAGGTTCGTCCTTCTTGGTGGTATGCTGACATTACCCTGGATACCGTGGCTCTTGATACATCACAAAGACTTGCTGTCTTGGTCACAGATGCGCCAGCAAGACGTGCACCAACAGTTTGTCCTCTTTTGAACTCTGGTATGTCCCCATAATGCTGTGTGCATTGCAGTATTTTGAGCAGCACTGTGCTCTTACCTGCTAACTGAACCTTCACACTCTGCTCTTACTGGTGCAATGTGCATTTAATGAAGATTGGCCACCAGGCTGGTCCAATTTAGCCATGAGACCTCCCACACTAAAATGACAGGTGTTTCAGTTTCATTGTTCAACCCCTGTATATATACAGTATAATATTTAACATTTTTATTTAACATAACTTTGTTGTTTCTGTTTGCTTGTTCTGTATGTTTTTCTAACGTCTGTACTCTTTTACCTGGAAAACTAATAAAAAGAATAAAAAAGAAAAAGAAAAACATCTAAATCTGCTAAAAGGCACACACTGGTGTGCTAAGACAAGCCAGGGTAATGTAAGTCATTGAAAAGCTTTAGGAGACCATGTGTTTGATGATGTAGGACTAATTCAATCTCAGTTACATGTGTAGGATGAGATGAGGTGCTATGAAAAATGTAACATCCCGCTTATGTGAGCAAAAATGATCATGGTTATCAGTATTAATACGCTACTGTTAAACACTGATACACAAGCTGAACTCATTTCTCAAGTTTGACTTTGAAAAAATGCCAATAAAAAGCGCAAAAATTAAATGTATTTCATGTTTTAAAATGCAAAAGATCAATTACCTGGTCCAACATTCCCACCGACATTCCCATGCATGGCTTCAGTGGCTGACTTCCGAGTGAGGATGCTAAAACGTATTATTCATCCCAAAACGAAGAGCTGAATGCATGTTGTTTTCTAACGGGCTTGTTATTTGTAGGCCATTTTATAAAATTCTGATTATGCTGTCAAGGGCAACCAGCAGGATTTCCAAAATAGTCAGTTCTAACTGACTGAAGACTTGGTAAGTGTTCACTGGTTTACTGAACATCAGCCTGATACAATAATGCCATCCCATCATACTCTAGCTGGAAAATCAGCCCAGGGTGAAGAAATCAACTGGTCTCATCAGGATATACAAATGCACATGGAATTCTTTCTTAAAGGGCTTTCAGCTCTGAGGGTCCCACCGAGCATGAGTACATCATCGGTACAGTGTAGTAACACTACAGACTCAGCTTAATAATCACTACTCCCCCTCCGATAAGCTGATTTAGACCTTCAAAGCATAGTAATCGTTCTTTGGAAGCTTTTCTGGTCCACCTTAGCTGGTACTGCGGTTACATTCTGGCATCTTCGGCATATAGTGATCCCTACACCGTTTAAGGTGGACTGGAAAACTTCAAATAAGAAGTGTCACAGTTTTAATGCCATCCATAGCTTATAGATAGGGTTTTATATAGGAAACTAGCATTATGCAGAAACGTGTGCAGTAGGACATTTAGACAAGGTAGCACATATGGGCAAACACATTGGCTAGACAGACAGAGTGAGCATCTTCAGACCAAGTCCTTTTACTGTATAGAATCCAGTATGTGTCAATACTTCAGACTGATTGGCTGAAAAAAGTCCTTCACTGCCTTCCACCTTGTTTACACTGACATACCAAGTAACTGGATGTTGTTGGTGATAAAGACTCTACAGGCTCACACTAGATAGCTCCAACTGTTGAGATATCTGAACCCATACATATATGGTTTCTGGTACACCAAAGCAAAACTGGCTGGCAAAGAAGCTTGTTATACACCACCTGGCCAAAAAAAAAATAAAATAAATAAATTGTTCTCACGTTAATATTTTGTTGGACCACCTTTAGCTTTGATTGGCATGTGTAAACCGTGGCATCGTTTCCACAAGCTTCTGCAATGTCACATCATTTCTGTCCAGAGTTGCAATAACTTTTCCCCAAGGTCTTCTACTGATGATGGGAGATTTGGACCACTACGCATAGTCTTCTTCAGCACATCCCAAAGATTCCTAATAGGGTTCAGGTCTGGACTCTGTGGTGGCCCATCCATGTGTGAAAATGACGCGTCATGCTCCCTGAACCACTCTTTCACATTTAGAGCCCGATGTATCCTGGCACTGGCATCATCTGGAATATTCCCATGCCATCACGGAGGAAAAAAGCCAATGGTGGAATAAGCAGGTGGTTCAGTAGGTCAGCTGATCTCATTCTTTGGCCACATGAAGTTGCTGAACCTGGACCTGACCAACTGCAGCAACCCCAGATCATTGCACCGCCCCCACAGGCTTGTACGGTAGGCACTAGGCATGATGGGTGCATCACTTCAGCCGCCTCTCTTCTTAAACTGATGGGCCCATTAGTCTGGAACAGGGTAAATCTGGACATTTAGCCTCCGGTGAAGCTCCATTCTGGAGGTTCTTAAGGTGGACTGTACAGTTCAGTGAGTGCAGTTTTGATGTCTCCTCTTGTATCCTTAAGTAAAACATTAAACTAGAAATTAGAAAACCTGCTACAAGTAGCCGCATCTGAATTTTGACTGGCACTACGTGGTGTAATGACCCCACACAACCACTAGGTGTGGGAGACGTCAGTTAGTTATTAACTTTGGTGATCTGAGATGTTCGCAGCTGAGATGATAATACTAGAACGCTTCACGTCTATTATACACAGACCTGTCTGGAAACCACGCATGTCGTCTGATCAGGGGCGCCCAAACATTTGCCCAACTACTTACCTGAAGGGTGATGACCACACCCGCACACGAACACCCACGCAGACAAAAATAAAGAGCTAGTTGCACGGTTACTAAAACATATCTCCAGTGTTTAATATATATTTATAGTTATATACATCTTTCCGAAGCACTTCCTGACTGAAAGGAGGCCAACGTTCCCAGAGAAGAAAAAGAGGAAGGAAAAAACCAACATTCACACAAAGAACCAGTCAGCTCCTGCCAAATGACCAAAGCTAACCTGGACACACACCCCCACTCGCGCACACACACCCACCCACTCACCAACAGACACACCGTTCTCAGGATTGGATCAGCAGCCAGCTGTTTAATTCACTGTTAATTCAGAAGAAATTCATTTCACGCCGTTCGTCTTCCGAGTCCTTCAACAGTATTGATCAGGACGGTCCGTTCCATCACCCCTAGCAGCTTGTCCACGACCCGTCGCAATCGGCGACAGTCCGGCGTGGCTGTGACTGTGCGTTTCCTTCGCGGTTCCATCCCTGTTACTCAACAACCGTTTGGTAAAGAGTTCACATGTGAGTGCAAATCTAGAACACGAGCAATGGTCAGTGCGAGAGACGGGAAAGTAAACTCTTGAGGAAAGAAAAAAACAAAACATCATGAAAAAGTCTAAAGGGATTCTTCGCAGTCGGTGTTCGATGAAGGTCAGCGCAGAGCGGTAATGACGTCTTTCAGCAGCAGCTATAAAAAAAACTTCACATTATGAGCGACCCTGGTTCTGATAATCTAGAGCCCACAGGGAGGGTCCTGGCAACAAATCTCATGTACACGCTTCCCATCTTATACCACAAGTAGCTGATCAGCCGAGACGTGTTGGTTTGATGTCTGCTTCTTTAGCTTTACGCTGCTGGAGCTATGAGCTCCACCTGACAACCAAATGGTTGACATGGCTGGATCATGCGCTTTGAGACTGGACGACCGTTAAGCAGTCATTGCGTCAGTGTGTCCTTCATCAATGGTCAGCTTTGACCACAGCAACGTGATCACTTGTTGGTTGGCGTACTCTTCAGGATGAGTGTGGGGGTACCACATATATTAAGCATTTCTTAATTGTTCTCTGATGTTCTAGATAGCAGATTTTAACTTTGGTTGGGGATGTGGTATTGCCCATTTACACCCCATAATTTGGTCCTAGATCGAATCGCTAGTTGATTGGAGCTAGCTGGTGGCTAACGTACATATACTAGCTATGGGTACAAGCTGCAGCATTTAAGGTGGAACGGACAATTGGGCTAAGAAGCTGAAGAATAGGAAGCCATGTCCGCTGACGGGTTGGTTCTGTGGAAAGGTTCTGGAAAGCCTGGGTGGTGAGAGACCTCCGTCTCTCGTGCTTCCGTGTATGGAAGCCATGCCACCAGCATGGCTACATAGTTACCATGACCACAGCAGTCCATGCAGATATGTTGGTGATGTCTCCTGTCTGGTCACCTTAAGTGGGAAAACTAATGGTGGTTTTGCTGGACCAGAGCAGGAATTCCGAAGTCACTCAGTGTTTACAGATGCTACTAGGGATGTGGGATGGCACCACCATGCACCATTATGCTTTCGCTTTGTTGGGCAAAGTGTGTACATGAGATTTGCCACTTGGACTTTCACTTCAATGGGAGCCCTAATCCTGTATCACCTGATCCGGCTACATAAGGCCCTCAGGAGAACCGGAATACTCTGCATGGTGGAGGATGGTTGGAGTAGTGTGTGAAGCTGTTTTGATGTTCATGGGTTGATGCAGTTCTCACTCCGAACGTGCTTCCGTGTCCGTGTTGCCGTGGCAACGTTGCACATACACTCGAGCGCTTACAGTCCAGTATCCGTGCTGATTGGTGGATTCGTTTTCGTCCTCCACCCCCTTCAGCTTCCAGGTGCGCTCTGTTCGGGTGCTCGGAGTCCTTTGTGCGGTCATGATCCCTTGACCTCTGACCCCCCAGAGCATTGGTGGGGGGAGGGGTCCAGGGGAGTGGTTAGTGCTACCTGACCTTCTGGAGTTCCTCGCGGAGCCACGCAGGGAGAGGCTGGCCGAGCCTGTGGAGGAGCTTAGACAGCTCGATGTTATGATCCCTGTAGAAGCGAGAGAGAAACGCCCGAGACTGCAGAAAGAGAGAGAGAGAGAGAGAGAGAGAGAGAGAGAGATACACAGAGAGTGAGTGAATAAGCATTTGTCTAGAAACTGGTAGGTCAGGCTCTGATTGACAGATGACATATATAGCATCACCACCCAAACACATCCAGCCAAAAGCAGCTCTGAGGTCAGAAACTGACCACTGATTATGGACTACAGGAGGACTAATACAAGCACATGAGCTAAACTCTCTAACTGTAAAACTCTAACTCTAAAAAGGTGGCCAGTGAGTGGAAGTAAAAGGTGGGCGTATCTAATAAAGTGGCCAGTGTGTGGAACTACCAGGTGGGTGTGTCTAATAAAGTGGCCAGTGAGTGGAAGTACAAGGTGGGTGTTTCTAATAAAGTGGCCAGTGTGTGGAACTACCAGGTGGGTGTGTCTAATAAAGTGGCCAGTGAGTGGAAGTACAAGGTGGGTGTTTCTAATAAAGTGGCCAGTGAGTGGACTTACAAGGTGGGTGTTTCTAATAAAGTGGCCAGTGAGTGGAAGTACAAGGTGGGTGTTTCTAATAAAGTGGCCAGTGAGTGGAAGTACAAGGTGGGTGTTTCTAATAAAGTGGCCAGTGAGTGGAAGTACAAGGTGGGTGTTTCTAATAAAGTGGCCAGTGAGTGGAAGCACAAGGTGGGTGTTTCTAATAAAGTGGCCAGTGAGTGGACGTACAAGGTGGGTGTTTCTAATAAAGTGGCCAGTGAGTGGAAGTACAAGGTGGGTGTTTCTAATAAAGTGGCCAGTGAGTGGAAGTACAAGGTGGGTGTTTCTAATAAAGTGGCCAGTGAGTGGACGTACAAGGTGGGTGTTTCTAATAAAGTGGCCAGTGAGTGGAAGCACAAGGTGGGTGTTTCTAATAAAGTGGCCAGTGAGTGGAAGTACAAGGTGGGTGTTTCTAATAAAGTGGCCAGTGAGAGGACGTACAAGGTGGGTGTTTCTAATAAAGTGGCCAGTGAGTGGACGTACAAGGTGGGTGTTTCTAATAAAGTGGCCAGTGAGAGGAAGTACAAGGTGGGTGTTTCTAATAAAGTGGCCAGTGAGAGGAAGTACAAGGTGGGTGTTTCTAATAAAGTGGCCAGTGAGTGGAAGTACAAGGTGGGTGTTTCTAATAAAGTGGCCAGTGAGTGGAAGCACAAGGTGGGTGTTTCTAATAAAGTGGCCAGTGAGTGGAAGCACAAGGTGGGTGTTTCTAATAAAGTGGCCAGTGAGTGGAAGCACAAGGTGGGTGTTTCTAATAAAGTGGCCAGTGAGTGGAAGTACAAGGTGGGTGTTTCTAATAAAGTGGCCAGTGAGTGGAAGTACAAGGTGGGTGTTTCTAATAAAGTGGCCAGTGAGTGGACGTACAAGGTGGGTGTTTCTAATAAAGTGGCCAGTGAGTGGAAGTACAAGGTGGGTGTTTCTAATAAAGTGGCCAGTGAGTGGAAGCACAAGGTGGGTGTTTCTAATAAAGTGGCCAGTGAGTGTACATAAACAGAAAATGAGCTGCATCGTGTTATGAACATTCGACGTGTATGTGTGTGTGGGCTGCTTGCCATGTGGTAATCTGCATCTGAGACGGTAAAAATGAGGAAGAGAGGCAGACAGACAGAGAGGCAGAGAGATATGGAAAGATGGATGGGAGCAAGATGAAGAAAAATAAGAGAGAGGAACAGACAGATGGGCCTTACATCACTGCTACTGTGTTCACACACACATACACTGAACAGTGAGAGTGAATTTTTGAAGTATTGATTTTTGGTTTTGATTTATAGTCTGAGCATCCATATACATTAAATACTACATAAGCATAAATGTGGAAACTATATACTGCAGTGAAAGGAGATACCAGATATCACTGGACCTTGATAAACATTAATTATACATAAACATCCTAAATAACCCCCATATAAAGATATTAAAATCCTCTATACACCCCAGTAAGAGATATTAGTCCAACCTGAACAAACACCCCTGCACACTATGAGAGATATTAGTCCTTAAACAGCCTCAATAAACACTTCTTTACACTATAAAGTGATATAAAGTCTAAAACAAACCAAATTAGTCCTCCTAAACCCATGGTGAGTGCATGGCCAGTCTCAATAATTAGTTCTACCCACTGTAATTGGAGATATTAGTCCATCATCTGCCTTAATACACACTTCTACACATTATAATAGGAGATATCAGTCCATAATCAGGCCTCAGTAGACCTTTCCACACATCATAATAGGAGATATCAGTCCATAATCAGACCTCAGTAGACCCTTCCACTTATCATAATAGGAGATATCAGTCCATAATCAGGCCTCAGTAGACCTTTCCACTTATCATAATAGGAGATATCAGTCCATAATCAGGCCTTAAAAGACCCTTCTACACAATATAATATGGGGTATTACTTCTTAATCTGTCTCAATACACACGTCTACACATTACATCTACAAGCATTGATTGTTTGGATTAAAGATTCCGTTAAATATATCATATAGGGGACAAACACAGTGATATTTGAGAAGTGAAATGAAGTTTATATGATTTACAGAAAGTGTGCAATAATTGGTTAAACAAAAGTAGGCAGGTGCATAAATTTGGGCACTGTTGTGATTTTATTGATTTCAAAACCTTTAGAACTAATTATTGGAACTCAAATTTGGTTTGGTAAGTTCAGTGACCCTTGACCTCCATACACAGGTGACTCCAATTATGAGAAAGGGTATTTAAGGGGGGCAATTGTAAGTTTTTCTCCTCTTTGCATCTTCTCTGAAGAGTCGCAGCATGGGAGTCTCAAAACAACTTTCAAATGACCTGAAAACAAAGATTGTTCACCGTCATGGTTTAGGGGAAGGATACAGAAAGCTATCTCAGAGATTTCAGCTTTCAGTCTCCACTGTGAGAAACACTGTGAGAAAATGGAAGACCACAGGCACAGTTCAAGTTAAGGCTCGAAGTGGCAGACCAAGAAAAATCTGGAATAAACAGAAGCGAAGGATGTTCAGAACAGTCAGAGTCAACCCACAGACCAGCACCAAAGACCTACAACATGATCTTGCTGCTGAGGGAGTCACTGTGCATTGTTCAACTATTCGGCGCACTTTACACAAGGAGATGCTGTATGGGAGAGTGATGCAGAGGAAGCCTTTTCTCCACCCACATCACAAACAGAGCCGCTTGAGGTATGCTAAAGCACATTTGGACACGGTCCTGTGGACTGATGAAACTAAAATAGAGTTATTTGGGCATAACAAGGGCCGTTATGCATGGAGGAAAAAGAACACAGCACTCCAAGAAAAACACCTGCTACCTACAGTAAAATTTGGTGGTGGTTCCATCATGCTGTGGGGCTGTGTGGCCAGTACAGGGACTGGGAATCTTGTTAAAGTTGAGGGACGTATGGATTCCAATCAATATCAGCAGATTCTGGAGACCAATGTCCAGGAATCAGTGACAAAGCTGAAGCTGCGCCGGGGCTGGATCTTCCAACAAGACAACGACCCTAAACACTGCTCAAAATCTACTAATGCATTCATGCAGAGGAACAAGTACAACGTTCTGGAATGGCCACCTCAGTCCCCAGACCTGAATATTATTGAAAATCTGTGGTGTCACTTAAAGAGAGCTGTCCATGCTCGGAAACCATCAAACCTGAATGAACTAGAGATGTTTTATAAAGAAGAATGGTCTAAAATACCTTCAGCCACAATCCAGACTCTCATTAGAAGCTATAGGAAGCGTTTAGAGGCTGTTATTTTTGCGAAAGGAGGATCTACTAAATATTAAGTTTAGGTTTTTTTTTTTTTGGTGCCCAAATTTATGCACCTGCCTACTTTTGTTTAGACAATTATTGCACACTTTCAGTAAATCATATAAACTTCATTTCACTTCTCGAATATCACTGTGTTTGTCCCCTATATGATATATTTAACGCAATTTTTTTATCCAAACAATCAATGCTTTATAAAGGTAAATCAGGAAAATTAATAGGAGATTTCAGTCCATGATTGGCACTTCCACACAATATAATATGGAGTATTAATTCATAATCTGTCTCGATATACAACATTTTAAACTCTATAATAGAAGACATTAGTTCCTAGCAAACCTTAATAAACTCTCCTAGGCACCATATCAAGATATATTCGCCCATAACCAGCCTCAACAGACACTTCTCTACACTATGATAGAAGATATTAGTCCATAATTAGCCTCTACAAACATTTCTATACACTATGATATAAGAATATTAGTCCATAAATGGCCCGTTTTAGAGGTTTTATTAAATAACAGTATTGCTGTAATTGTGCTATTTTATTGAATGTACATAATGTAGGATGGTATATTGTAAAACTAGATGCTATAAAAGACATTTTATTCAATAGGCTAAAGTTTATACCATACAGTGTATTACTGTTTCCATTTCTGTTTGTTTCTTTGTGCTTTCCCTCTTCGTGTGTGGTTCCACTCTTTTGAGTGGTTGTTTAGTTCAGTACCCAGCAGTAACAGTGCGGTGATGTACAAACTGCAGGAAGAAGGCAACGCAACTTCCAACGCAAGTGCCAAAGCGTTTCATTAGGATGGCTCCAGATGGAGCCGGAGCGTGGACGGCTTATGTTAACATAGCCACGTTTATGCTAAATGCCAGAAGCTGGGCTGTGCAACAGCACTTTGGTTGCTAAGGCACCGGCGGAAGTGTGCCGGAGAGCCTTGTGTGATTTAGTTCAGTGCTTCCCCGCTGGGTCCCCTGGAGGACTGGAATACAGGGAATGATGCAGGAGGAAATAAATCGATACAGAACTATATGTCCCTGCTCAACACATCTCTCTCTCTCGACACAGGTATACTACTTCATATCTGCCCCGTACATGGATATCTAACAGGTTTACTGGCCCTTAGAGTAATTACATGGCCTACCGCGCTAGACTGTTATAGTAATGGCGAAACATAAATATGATACATGATTTATTTCTTTTTTACATAATGTCGCCGTTTCAGTGCTGATAAAAACTGGGTACAGTGTACCAGTGCTGCATGGTAATAAAACAAGACAGTGTTCGTCATCATCCTGAGGATAACATTGATAACCTGACCAGGCTGTAGGTGTCAGTCCAGTTAAACAGCTTGCCAATATAATGAACCAATTTCTCTCATATATATGCCAATGCTAGGTAGGAATAAATAAATATGAAACCTGAACAAACACCCCTGCACACTGTAAGAGATATCAGTCCTTAAACAGCCTCAAACACTTCTTTACACTATAATGTGATATATAGTCTAAAACAAACCCAAATTAGTCCTCCTAAACCTATGATGAGTTATTAGTCCATGGCCAGTCTCAATAAACAGTTCTACCCACTGTAATTGGAGATATCAGTCCATCATCTGCCTTAATACACACTTCTACACACTATACTAGGAGATATCAGTCCATAATCAGGCCTCAGTAGACCCTTCCACTCATAATAATAGGAGATATCAGTCCATAATCAGGCCTCAGTAGACCCTTCCACACATCATAATAGGAGATATCAGTCCATAATCAGGCCTCAGTAGACCCTTCCACTCATCATAATAGGAGATATCAGTCCATAATCAGGCCTCAGTAGACCCTTCCACTCATCATAATAGGAGATATCAGTCCATAATCAGGCCTCAGTAGACCCTTCCACTCGTCATAATAGGAGATATCAGTCCATAATCAGGCCTCAGTAGACCCTTCCACTCATCATAATAGGAGATATCAGTCCATAATCAGGATATCAGAATCAAATATGAAACAAGAAGAACTTTTTATTTTTGTCAGATTTTTAACTGGTGTCCTAATTTTATCACATTATTGACAGTAATCTGTAAAATTGCGATTAATTGTTATGGTTCTGCTTTTTATTGGCTCTTGTTTACTTATTATTTAACAGGCTGTAAACAACTGGTTACCCTCTTGCCAAAAAAGTTCCACTGTTACTCAAAGGGGTCCCACAAGGTTCAGTACTTGGGCCTGGTGAGATCATTCACTGTTTTTAACCTTGAGTTTCATTGTTACACGGATGACACACAGATTCATTTACATTTACCGCATGCTCTTATCCAGAGCGACCTACAGGGGTAATCATATTACAGTAGACCAGTGTA